>JAQIWS010000006.1:0-128600 GCA_034696085.1 Stigmatogaster subterranea
ATGGGAATTCTAGTTTTATTTTCTTTACCATTTTTACCGTAAGGTATTCTATGAGTAGTAAGAACATAATTGTCAGTAGTTGTTACTGTACGGTTTTCTGCTGGATATCCATATTTATTAATAAGATGAGTCTATAGAAAGTTGTAAAACAAAATGCAGAGTGAAACATAATGCAAAAATTGCTGATTATAAGAATATAAGATCTTACCGGTTCTAATACTGCTTCTTCAATAATTTCTGGTATCGGTCCTTGATATAAATTCTTTAAAAATCCATTCTGTCGATTGTCGATTGATTCTTGAGTTTCAAGAAGAGGATTAAATATAAGAAAAAATAAAATTATCCCGCACAGGAAAATAACACCGCTTGCCATCGTCAGAATTTGATTGAATCTGCGCGTTGATTCATTTCAGAATTTGATCACTATCTTTGAACACCTGCTCGTTATTGGCAAGTTGTTGCTTTGTTCAAAGATATTCACGAAATACTCAGGTGACGCAATTTGTTCCCACACGAAAAAATAAAATAATTTGTTCTTGGTTTAAAAACAAATTAAGAGAATATTTGAAAAAAAAATGACAATAAAAATTGCCATTTGGAATTTATATTAATTTTCGGCCGCAAAACTAAAATTAGTAGTATTATTATAATTTAAATTAGTGTATAAATTTATAAAATATAGTACGGAGTACCATACTGCATATTTATAGTTTGAAATTTAAACTGAAACTGAAACTGAAAGTTTTGGTAACAGTTCCGCAGAAGAAGAAATAAATAATTTTTTTGTATAAAATGATAAATGAAAATTTAGCAATTAAAAATTATAAACTTGATAACAAAGTTATTTAAAAAATTAAATCACAGTGTTATTTCTGTAGTTACATAGTGATGTCAGCGATATTTGTACAATTGAAAAATTGCATCACTACGCAACGTTATCACCAAATTACAGTATGTAGAAAGGGATCTCGTGATAAGTGAAACAAACACTCGTAATGGACGCTGGTGAGTATACACTGACGTAAAATTCAGTAAGTGAAATTATCTTTTTTTGTGACATGTATGTTTTATTTCAGAACAAGACACTACTGGAAATAAAGCCGAGTTTAAGGGTAATTTAGATGTAGACGGCGATTTTAAGCAGTCAATCAGTAAGGCACAACCAAGCAACAAACGGTTAGGTGCTGAATTCAAATCCAGTGACTTTTCAGCGTCAATTAACGCAGGTGAGATTTTTCATGAAATAAATAAAATAAAAACTAATAATTTTAAATTGATTTAGAACAACAAGACCATGGGAAACAAACCAAGGGTAAAAGTATTGATCAATTGTTGTTATTTTTAAATTTATATTTTATTTCTTTCAGAAATAGAAAAAAATCAATTAACTTGTCACAAAAATGCCATTTTTAAAAAAAATTTCCAGCAAAATATCGATAAAGGAAGCAGTAAGGATGGATGGTGGAACACCGGAATAATTCTTGGAAGTGTTGTGTGCGTTGCTGCAAGTTTTACGGTTGTTTATTTACGGTATATTAAAAAATAGATGTTTGTCCAAGGTTTAAAAAAATATATGGCACACTTGGGGAATGAAAGATTGATTTTTATTTAATATGCGGAGTTCTTGAATAGATGAAATAATGACAATTAACCCAAATATTGTGAAAGAGCGGAATTTTAGATTATAATTTAAAGTTTAAAAAATTAAAAAAATCGTGTAAGGATGTAGATAAAAATATAACATTTGCAGAATAAACTATGTGTAAACATTTTTAAAACGTTGCGTTATTTGGTTAATTTTACAACCCAAAATTAAAAGCAGTTTTTTACATTTTTTTTCAAGAACAGGTATAAATTGGATTTTACAACGTTTGACTTGTTTTTTTAATATGTTGCGTGACGTAAAACGTTGGCCTTGAATTTGTGTGACTTGAACTTACTCATTCACGGCGGAATCAGTTCGTGGAAGGATGTCGGGTGGTAAGTTGTTAATATAAAAAATTACACGAAGTTTGTAAAATTATGTGATGAATTTTTATATTTTTTGTGTAGTGATCACCGGTAACGAGTGTACATTCGGTGACGAGAATACATTTCAAGAAGTAAATATGTTGAATTGCAACGAATACGTTGAAAACAAACACGTTTATGAATCTGAAGGACATGTGGAAGAGGGTAAAAGTTAAAAAAAAATTTCTTATCTAATTTTTTTTATATTTTACTTGGGCGATAAAGATTTAATTTTGACTCAAAAGAATTTTCTGAGTTTTAGAAAATTTTAAAAGTAAATTTTACTATAGTGAAAATTTTTTTTTTAAATATTCACCAGAAAACTGAATTTTATTTTAGGAAAAGTTTTCCAGAATTTTGCCAATGCAAGTGGAAAAGAAGAAACGATTGCAGTGGAAAAGCTGAACATAGGTATGTTTGTATTTTTTAACCAAAAAAATATCTGAATTACATTTTTTTATTGTTTAGGATCTGTTGAATCTGAAACAACTGACTTATCAATTGATTCAGGTAGTCAAACTTACCGCAATTTCTGTAATGTGAAAAACGAATCTGGTAACACTGAATTTAAAGAAATCAGCATTGGTAATGAAAAATTTTGTTTCCTACCAAAATAAACTATTTTTATTCAAAATTATTTGTATTTAACTTTAGGAAATGCGGCGTGCAAAGTGGACGAAAAAAATCCAGATTTAAAACCCAAGTCGACAAATGGTAATAGTGACCAATAATTAATCTTGATATAACGCACTCACGCTTAATTATTTTGTCGTGTAATTTTTAGCACAAAAATTTGAAAACTTCTTGAATCCTCAGTCTACTGGTGGAAAAACTACCATAAGTGGTCTTACCATTGGTTAGGAAATTAATTTGAGCACAACAAAATGAACAATTCAGTAGAAAACTGTGTATAATCCGTGAATTCTTGTTTGTTGCAGGTTGTACAAGTAAAACGATCACTCGTAAATAATTTCACATGCATACTGACACTGTATTGTCTAATTAGCGAGTCAAGAATTACCGCATAAAGAAAAATTGCCCAAAACAAAGTGTTTAAAAAAATTTTGTAGAAATATTTTTTGTACGTAATACAAAGGAGTTGTACACAACTCCTTCGTAATAAGAACTTTTATAAATTTATGGCATGTAATGTTAGTTTCATATTCATTGCAATTACGTCATTGTAGTTGTTTTAATTAATTTACAGTTGGAATTTTCCTACGTTGCACACTCACAGTTTAGGTGTCAAGTTTTGTGGTTATCAGAGTATGTAAAGAAAAAATAATAACAGGGTTGCAGCAATACCAAAAATGAATAGCAAATAAAAGCCACTTGTTAATTTAGAGAAATCGTCTGAAAATTGTACATAAAAACATATTGAATTTGCTCAATGCTGTAATTTTATTACTTTTTCATTGACTTTATTTTCTCACGCATTACATTTGCAGAAAGTAATAACTCTATTAACAGATAAAATTCGAAAATAGTTAAATTTTCAATTACAATTACAAATTACAAATTTCAATTTTCAATTTTCAATTCAGTTAAATAATCATTGTACCGTCACATGTACGAAATGCGTATAAAAACCGCAGTTACTCCTGGCATTTTTTGCCGATATTTCTGCGAAGCAAACCGATGGCTGCGTTATTCTTTTTCGTCGTTATTTTCTTGATTAATTCATCTCTAGTCACAAGTGATGATTGCAAAATTTTGGATGAACTTGATGCGTATTTGACAGAGTTTTTCACCAAATTTTATACCGCAACTAGCGTAAGGTTCCTAAATTATTAATTAAACTTTTGTGTGTCAAGTTGAGTTAAACGAAACAATATTATTTTCAGTGCGAAAATATCTTCTGTCTTGATTACGCTTTATATGGGGTAAGGTTTGGCATTACAAGTTTAATTTGATAAAAATTAGCACCTAATCTATTTTTTTATGAAGCATAAAAATAGATGCAAACTCAGTAAATTCGCTCGCTCTGTTAAGACTCAGCATTGTAATTACATTCGTACTGACGTAAGTATAAGAATATTTAAACATTTTACTTTAATCTACAATAACAATTGTTTATTCCATGTTAGATAAACAAATACGATAAAGCTTTTATCGATAAATTTCACCCTAATACAAGAAGATTAGAGGGCCGAATATACGGAGTCGACACTGATGCGGAAATCGTTTGTAATACCATGTCTAAATTCAACAAAATACCAATATCAAATCGCTCCAAAAAGGACTACGCTAAGATTTTCAATTCTACCATCAAATATGTTACATTCCATTGGATTGAAATTGCATTCTGGGAGCAAAATTCGGTAAAGCAGGCTACTATTAATCTCGGGGAATTAAACTATTCAACCAGATATTATGTCCAAGGTTGTTACTACGATATAATAGTAGCCATTGCTAAATATTTTAATGTCCCTGCTCCATATTCGTGGGACTGTGTAAAAAGTTTTAAAGATTGTCAAAATGAGATGTCGTTTTAAAAAAAATTGTTACTTGATGAGCGAAACAGTTCTTCGCATTCGATAATTGTTTGATTTCAAATTTTTATTTCTATTTAGTTTTTATTTCATTAATCTGTAATTGCTTTATTTTGTTGCCGGTGTTTAACGTTGCACGGGTTCGGGCTTTTTGCAAAAGTAAAATTTCAATTGCTACTGTAAAATTAATCAGTTCTAATTACTGTAAATCATTATCCTGTTGTTCACATATTTAATAAATTTCTGCATGAAGTTTAGTGTAATTGATTTATTTCTGTTCGAAAACCTCGATTGTCTTGGAAGATGTTTTTTCATAGCGAAAGGGTCTACAGTATTTCTTAATTTGTACAGACGCTAAATCGGTTTGGTAAGTACTGTAATTATTCTTTCTAAAAGAAACCAGCCAAATATAACTTCAGAAATTCGCTCTGGTTGTTGAGAGCAAAATTATGCCAAAATTCGCATTGGGCTTTTTTGAAATAAATATTAAAATAAAATAATATTTACATGAATTTTTACCATCCTACCAAAAGGTAATAAAATAACATCATTTGTCGATATTGACAGTACTGTTTTTTTTAATACACTTTCCAAATTTAATAAAATTATGCTCATATTAATTGCTAAAAAGAGTACTGTACAGTATTATTATGCTAATATTTAAAATTCGACAGTCAAATTTCTGCAGTCCTGAACGATTTGAAGTTGCAAGTAATCTGAAGAAATAGGAGTAAGGTAATTTGCATTTTATTAACGCCACGATTTAATTCTGAGAGAAAAGTCACGTTAATTAATATTTTTATTATATATAGCCCGCTTAAAATTCACGCTTGATGCGAACATTTTACAACTTGTCAAAAATTTAAATTGCCACTACCATTTTCAGTTAACATGACTTCTGTGGCCACCTTTTAAGCATTCGTGTCGACAAGTCAGTCGTTATCTTATGATTGATATAATCAACACATACTCGTAATTTAATAGTGAATAAATTGCAGGGATCCATCGAAGCATCAACAAATGAAAACGGGATGTAAGCAGCAGTGGCGAACAAATGTGCAAATTGGTCTTTCGTTTTTTTTGATTCGTCTTTTTCATTAAACTGCTCAAGTTCCGTGCACAGCTTATCGGGATCAATCTCGTTAAATCCCTTGAGACCATCTATCACATTCTGAGCAGGGGGTGGTAATTCTTTGCCAAGTTTCCGCATTTTCGTGAACTCATTAGCCATCTAAAAATAAAAAAATTAAAATTAAAATTAATTTATGTACAAGCATAATAGTAAAAATAAATAAATAAGTAAATAACGTGTGCTCATACGTTTTCGCTGACATATTTGCAACCTTTGTCAGCAGTCTTGGGACCAATTTCTCTGGCGTCGCAAGCTGTATCTTTCTACAACAAATCAAGAATGTATTTGCCACATAAATGTCAATGTTGATCTTGTCAAAACTTACGCCTTTATACAAAACGTCTATGTTAAAGTAGTACTCGGGTATCATCTAACAAACATTTGTCAAGTAAAGTACAAGCTTATCAAATAATGTGTAGATACTGTATTGATTCCTTACCCGGAACGCTCTAAATCTTTGGCCACTCTTCAGGAAATCACGCCATTCTTTAATAATATTGCATTTGTTGAGATCTTCAGTTGGCTCTTCAGTTGTATTATCAGTCGGCTCTTCAGTTGCATCATCAGTCGGCTCTTCAGTCGGCACGTCATCGTCCGGCGTTTCACACGCGCGCAATGGATTTATCAAAAGAATTAATACGGTAGATTTTATTAAAACAGTCAATGCATTCATCTTTTCCACTTCAGAAAAACTTCAAGAGTTAATGGCTGATAACGAACGGAGAGAAAAAATTTTTCCGTTTGAAAAACACGCCACCATTAATGAATATGCATATATACATTTGCAAAACATCTGGTAGTTGCAATAAAAGTTAATAATTTGATGTTTTAAAGAAATTTTAATCGAAAAATTTAGCTTTTTTGATAAATTTTTCTGCTCTGCACCTGAGAAATATATAAATAATTGACTCTAAATATCGTGGCTCTTGCAAATTTAAATTAGTTTTGTAGAAATGTGCACATTTAAACAAAATTTAATGTAAAATAATTTCCTTTTGCAGCTTTTTATTATTTTTAATGACAGCAATGCACCTGAAAAGCGTTAGTTAAATTGATCAGAAATACTTGTAATCATTTGAGAACTATTGAGTTTCCAAAAACGGTTATTTTATAATCATTTCGCCAAGTCATCCGTAAAATATACAACTCGGTTAATCCGCGCATTTTGTACGGAACCGCAGCATAGCAAATCTATGGCTGCGCTTCTCTTTTTCGTCTTTATTTTCGTGGCCACTCCATCTTTAATCAATAGCGAAGAATGCAATCTTTTGGTTGAATTTGACGCATACTTAACTCAGTTTTTCAACAAATTTTCTACTGATAGTGTAAGTTATTCGAATTATTAATGTACTGTGTTGAGTTTAACGGAACGATATTTTTTCTTAGTACGAAAAGATTTATTGCCTTGATGTCGCTTTGTACGGGGTAAGGCTTAATATTACTTGTTTAATTTTGCAAAAACTCAACCAGATCTCTTTTTATTTTACAGTACGAAAATAGATGCAAACGCAGTATATTCGCGCGTTCCGTTAAAACTTCTTATTGTGACACGGTTCGCAAAAATAAGGTAAGAAAAAATATTTGAAAATATTACCTACGCAATAATAACTTCCGTGATAGAATGAAGCATTAAAACACCTTATTTTCGACATGTACTCATATCACCCTACAGCAAAAAGTTTTGAGAACTTTTTGTATTCACGTGATATTGACGCGGAATTTCTTTGCAAAGCCATGAATAAATTTAACAAAATACCTAAATGTGATCGCTCTAAAAAAGATTACGCTAATATTTTCAATTCCACTGTCAAATATGTTGCTTTCCATTGGGTAAACCTTTTAGTCAGCGATCATCATCAAGCATTTGTTGTGATTACAATTTCTGGTAATGTGCACATTTCAGTCTCTGGTACATATGATGTCGAAGGCTGTTATTTCGATATAATCAAAGCCATTGCTAAGTTTTTAAACGTTCCAGCTCCATATTCGTGGAAGTGCTTAATGAATTTTAGTACATGTCCAAATAAGATAAATTATTTAGATATTGCTGATTAAGTACTTAACGAATACAATAAATTTTAGCACTCATTAACGGTTTGATTTAAAATTTATATTTTCATTTTGTTTTTGTTCCAATTTGCAATTTCTGTATATATGTCTATGACGTGATGTTACCTGATGAAAATTGGTTTTGCTTGGTGTTAATAAAAATGTGTGGCTTATTTTCTTGGACTGTACATCAAAAGTATTAAAAGAAAATTAAATTATATTTGTGTATTTTATTAAACCAGAAGATATTAAATTAATAAATTATTAAGGGCTTTTTATTACCTTTTATAGCACTTAAGTTAATGAATAAATCAGTTTTTAGCATTCGACAGTTGCTTGATTTGAGATTTTATTTCCATTCTTATCTTGTTGCAGATTTAGGTCTTAAAACTTTACAAAAAAATTTAATTACTATTCCCGAATTATTTGGTTATGCGGAGTACACAGTTTTGATTTATGAAAATTTCTTGACCATACATGTGGTCATTTCTTGACTTTACATGTGATAAATTCTTGAAATAAATAAAAAAATATTTTATCAACTCACGATTTAATTCTGGGAGAGAAGTCACGTTAATTAATATTTTAATTATTTATTGCCTGCTTAAAATTTACTCTTGACGCGAATATTTTACAACTTGTCAAAAATTTAAATTGCTACTGTTATTTTCAGTTAACATGATTTCTGTGGCCACGTTTTAAGCATTCGTGTCGACAAGTCAGTCGTTATCTTATGATTGATATAATCAATACATACTCGTAATTTAATAGTGAACAAATTGCAAGGATCCATCGAAGCATCAACAAATGAAAACGGGATGTAACCAGCAGTGGCGAACAAATGTACATATTGGTCTTTCGTTTTTTTTGATTCGTCTTTTTGATTAAACTGCTCAAGTTCCGTGCACAGCTTATCGGGATCAATATTGTTAAATCCCTTGAGACCATCTATCACACTCTGAGCAGGGGGTGGTAATTCTTTGCCAAGTTTCCGCATTTTCGTGAACTCATTAGCCATCTAAATATAAAACATTTAAAATTAAAATTAATTTATGTACAGTACAAGCCTAACAAAATATAATTAAATAAATAAATAAATAACGTATGCTCATACGTTTTCGCTGACATATTTGCAACCTTTGTCAGCAGTCTTAGGACCAATTTCTCTGGCGTCGCAAGCTGTATCTTTCTACAACAAATCAAGAATGTATTTGCCACATAAATACCAATGTTGTATTGTTAAAACTTACTCCTTCATACAAAACGTCTAGGTTAGAGTAGTACTCGGGTATCATCTAACAAACATTTGACGGGTAAAAGTAAGCTTATCAAATAATGTGTAGATATTGATTTCCTTACCCGAAACGCACTAAATCTTTGGCCATTCTTCAGGAATTCACGCCATTCTTTAATAATATTGCATTTGTTGAGATCTTCAGTTGGCTCTTCAGTTGCATCGTCAGTCGGCTCTTCAGTCGGCACGTCATCGTCCGGCGTTTCACACGCGTGCAATGGATTTATCAAAAGAATTACTACGGTAGATTTTATTAAAACAGTCAATGCACTCATCTTTTTCACTTCAGGAAAACTTCAAGAGTTAATGGCTGACTACGAACGAAGAGGAAAAATTTTTCCGTTTGAAAAACACGCTACCGTTAATGAATCTGCATACATACATTTGCAAAACATCTGGTAGTTGCAATAAAAGTTAATAATTTGAAGTTTTAAAGAAATTTTAATCGAAAAATGTATATTTTTTGATGAAGTTTTCTGCTCTGCACGTGAGTAATATACAAATAATTGATTCTAAATATCGTGTCTCTTGCAAATTTAAATTAGTTTTGCAGAAATGTGCACATTTAAACAAAATTTAATCTAAAATAATTACCTTTTGCAGCTCTTTATTATTTTTTATGACAGCAATGTACCTGAAAAGCGTAAGTTAAATTGGTCCGTCATACTTGTAACTCGTTTGTGGGAAACTTTGCAAAAATGTTCATTTTCCCTCACTCTCAGGTTGAGTTTGAGTCCAATACCAACATACAAATAACTTAATTTAATTGAGTAATTCAACATTCTCAAAATTATTCCACAAAAAAAAATCCTAAAGTATTCCTTTAGAAGCAAAAGTATATGCAGAACATCGGAATTAATCGTACCTACTGATGTAGTTTGGAAATAGCTTCAAAATATTGCTAACTAACGTTTTGAGCCGGTAATTACGGACATTTAAGCAGAAAAGTTAGGATTTTAGAGGACAACGTTCAAATTTCTTAGATCTGAAGATTTCGAGCTCTACAATGTATTAAACCTTGTGAAGGCTTGAAAAACTTACCAATTGCATTTAGTAGCTTGAACGGTGTCTTGACTATGTTCAGTTGTCCAAAATGTCCAAAAATATCCAAAAAAAAGTGGGTTTACAAACTTTGAAAACTGTCAATTTTCTTTTTAAATTCCAAAATTATTACTTGCCCAAGTACTACTTCAGGACGTTTGGCAACCCTAAAAAATTGTTGCGTGAGATGCTTGTTATCTAACCGTGGTGATGAAATAAAAATACGGCAGTATGAAACTTGAATAAAGTATCCGTATTTAAGGAAAATTTATCAACAACGAAGCAGTTCACAATTCTCACAGAAGAAACTTACTGCTGAACAAGAAAACCAATTTCAATATTGCAGTAGACATTAAAAACTACAGAAATTTTTTTTTTAACTTTTATTGGTTTAATGTCTACAGCAGTATTGAGATGTTATTTACGTGAGCTTTGGCTGCTTTTCTTCAGTCCCGGAAATTGAGGATGATTATTAGCAATCCGAAAAATTGTTGCATTACATGTTCGCCGTTCTCACCATATTGTTTGAAATGGAAATACGAAAAGTTAAATGTGTATTAAAACTGAAGATCTCATGGTAAATCCCAATACAGTACCATAAAGTCCGATCAATCAATACACTAAATTATTTTTTCCGCCCAAGATAACCCAAAAGTTAGTAAACAGTGCTAATGTTAATATTTTGCAAATCGCCAAACGAACAATCAAACTTTATTTTTACATTTGGTTAACAAGAATATGCAGGCCATTTACGAAGGTCTGGTTTCTTATTAAACATAAGCTTCACCTGGTTATTGGTATACTCAATACATTCTCGCAATTTAATAGAAAAATCATTGCAGGGATCTATTACAGACTCAATTAATGCATATGGTATATACGCAATAGAAGAGACAAACAAATCTGCATATTCTTCTTTTTTCTTCTCAGACTCCGGTTTTTTATTAAATTTATAAAGTTGTGAACACACCTCTTCCGAGTCAATATCAAATCCGTCAATTGCATTTTCAACACTGTTTACGGTAGGTTGTAAGCTTTTTCCACTTTTCTGCATTGTCATAATTTCTTTAATTGCCTAAAAAGTATCAATATAATTATTAGAAGTAAGAGTAAAAATATCCATAATACAAAATATTAATAAATAATTTGATACTTACAAAATCTCGAATATGCTTGCAATTTGGATCACCAGATGATGGAAAACTTTCTTTCAAGTAGCAGGTTGGTTTTTGCTGTAAAGAAGTAAATTACTAAATACAACAAAATTACCGACGTTTGATATTATTCTTAATAACTTACTCCTTTAACAAAGAAGTCGATATTAGTCTGGTAAACGGGTACCATCTAGTAATAGAAAAGATTACATATATGATATGAAACATTGATAAACTAATTTCCAAACCTTATTATCTCCAAATCTTAGAAGTGCAGTCTTCACATATTTGTACCATTCATCAATAATATTGCAGTTAGTAGGTTCATCATCACTCGGCTCATCTTCTGGCGCGGCAGTAGAAACAACTTCTGGAGCATTAGTCGGCGTTTCAGTCGGCTCTTCCGTCGGCTCTTCCGTCGGTCCGCATGCAAGCAATTGATGAACCAAAAGAATGAACAAGAACGATGTCATTGTAATAGGCGTTGCATTCATTTTTATCTCTGGATGATGCACACGAGTCAGAGTCTGGGAAAAAATTAAAAATTTTTTTCAACCGGCTCTGTTTGAATACACGTTATCGATCGCTATTGAACCTGTTTATATTTTTTAAAATGATTAGTAATTGCAATAAATTGGAAAACTACTTTTTAATGCATTTTTCTGCTGTGCACCTGAATGAATTAATGAAACTTCTGCAAGTTTAAATTAGTTTGCGCAACTGTGGTCGTTATAATGAAATTAATGACTGAAGATTGCTAAAATTATTGCTTTTTAATGGTTTTTCATTACTTTTTATGGCAACTATGCACTTGAAGATATTAGTGAAACTCATCCAAAAGTAACTCTAAAACGTTGTTCCCATAACACCTAATGCACAGTGAATTAAATTAATTGCTTCAATAAGTTAGTACGGTATATTTTTAAATCTACACTAATTACACACTAAGCATTTTAGTGCAAATTATAGAAAGATGTTGTATTTCAGTTAGGGCTGCTTGACCACGAAAAATAGGGACATTTAATGCGAATTGCAGAATTCCTACTTTTACCCGCTCAGTGCTAATTATTTTACTTTGTAAAACATCTGCACAAAATAAAACATTCAACTCCGTAAATTTTCAAAATTTTAAAATTTTACTAATTTTCACTGGACTTACTTTTATCATCAGTTTTGAATTCTCAGATATGTCGTCAGTTTTGGATTGATGCGGTGTCTGCGAATTTAAGACAGTTGGCAGAAATTTTTGGTACAATACCAGAAATTCGTGGTTCTTAACGTCCTGCCGAAATGAAAATAAGGCTGGTGTTGCAATACGAAAAATTAAGTGGAAATGAAACGCCACATTTTAATGCAACATAATAATCTAAAATTACACATTTTAAAATGTATTCCATATGCCCGGAGCTGATGCTTTTTTTTTTCTTACCGGTAGTTCAGAGTCTACTTCACAGGAGAAATTGTAAGGTAATCAGTATTTTTATGCTGAATTTTATATACACACTATTATGTATATTCTACCTGTACATCAGCAATTGCGCGCTGTAAAAAAGTCATAAAGTGACTTTTGCATTCATTTAACAAATGAGATTGTTTTTATTACTGCTACTATAAGTAAGTTTCATATGCTTTGAGCAAATATTTACCTATCATATTATCAGCAGTAATGACATATTAAACTTTCGTCCACTTATTTGCTTAGCCAAATCACTGTGCGCACGGAGAATTTTAACGTTAGGAAGACAGACTTACATTTATACCAAAGGTTGACATTCAGACTCTTTCATAGGTACAAGAGGTTAAGAAAATTTTTGTTAACAGCAGTTAACAGCAGTGAAACTCAATGGCAACTTTTCACTCCAGGCAGTGCTGCAGCTGTGCAGTAAATATCCACCTTTTTAGACGTGACATCTTAATCAGGAGGGGTATTAAAGATAAGGAAATGAAAATTGCTTGTAGAGATACATTTCAGCACTTTGACTGCAGGAGAAAGGTGCAAAACTCCATTTTCTATATCTATTTTATACATTTTTTAGAGTGCACAAAATGTACAAGTAGACATGTTGTATGGAGCATTAATAAGCTTGGTCACAAAAACATTTGGCCTTGAATGAAATGAGATGTACTCCACATAGGCTTGAAGACAATATATAATTAACAGTTATCGACAATTAATGCGCATTTGCAGAGTGAAGTGCAAAGAGATGATGGTGATGAGTCATAGTGGACATGACTCAGTGCAATGGATGAAATATTGATAGTAGACCAAATAATGGTTTGTTGTAATCATTAAGTATAGTACCGAATGACTACTTGATATAATTTGAGCCACGTCTGGAAAAAATTAACAGATATATGCCACTAGTAACAAACTGAATTCCAATGTTAAATGGAATTGTGGGGATTCAGGGTAAAATTCAACTTTTCACAGCAAGTTTCCAATCACCTGATGCCGTGTTATTACAGGGGCGCGCGATTCGCGTCCAGTAGCTCTAGGTATGCACCGAGCACAATGCATCCATCCGATTATATTTTTAATGTCGACTGCTGTTACAGCAAATCTAATGGTAACCGTAGCCATTACGTATCGGTATCCCATACTGTATTGATGTTCTAGCTTCACACTCGGGGAAATGCTTCTTGATAACAATCAATGTCCGTAAAATTAATGAAAAAAAAGTAACTGCCTGGGGTGTAAAAACAAATTGTTCGCATGATACAGCTATGCAACATTTTTATTTTCCAACGAAGAAAAAATTATTTTATTTGCGTTTCAGAATGCAGAATAAAATACAAGTAGAATAAAGAATTTACTAGGTACTGCATTAATAAAGGTAATTAATCCTGCACTAACTAGAATAAACATTATATTACAGTACGTAGCAAATTGCCAAAAAATTAAGTAAAAGTAATGTGTAGAAATATATGAAAATATTCTCTGGTCGAGTTCTCACAAGAACGAGGTGACCACTGACGAAGTCCTGTCTTACCAAAGGTACGAGCAACTTCGTCGTTGGTATATTTCACACATTCGTACAATTTCGTAGTAAAGTTGTGGCAAGGATCCAATGTGGACTCAATAAATGCATACGATATATAATTAACCGACTTGACAAACAAATCCCCATAATTTTCTTTTTGTTTTTTTGATTCGTCTTTCTTGTTAAATTCCTGGAGTTCTTGACAAGCTTTGTCCGTTTCAATACCAAATTTATCTAGCGCTTGCTTCATGGTCTCTAGGACAGGTTGTAATTTTTGACTAGCGTTCTGCACTTTCATAATCTCACTAACAACCTAAAAGTATAATTAAATTGTTACAGTAAAAGTGTTCAAATTACAAAACGGATTCAATTACATTATCTCGGATAAATTTGCAGTCTTGGTTTCCGGATTGAGGAAAGAGTTCTTTCAAATAACAAGTTGGATCTTGCTGCAAAGAATTCACATTACTCACGAAACTATCTGTTATTTTTTATTTTAATAACTTACTCCTTTAATAACGAAATCCATGTTGCCTAAATTGACTGGTAACATCTGGCAATAGATCCACATTTCAGATTAAAAATATCAAAAGATATACAATATTAAAATTTTCCATACCTTTGGTTCTCCAAATTTTAGAAATGCGCTTTTTAGGTAATTGTACCACTCATCAATAATACTGCAAGGTGCATTATCAGTGTACAGTGGTTGTACCAAAAGAATTAATATGGTGGATACCACTGTAATAGGCGTTGCCATAATTTTTTTGTTGTTATCTCCGTAACGTCCAAGAGTAAGTTGCTAGTAGAAATAAAAGTTATTCAATAGTGTTCAGTTTTAGAACACATTACCACTAATGAATCTACTCACGTAAAGTTTTCAAAACACTTGGTAATTTGCAATAAAAATTTTGTAGATAAATTAATGAACAGAAATTTTCGCGTGGAAGAAAATTTAATTTAAAAACATATTATTTTTTATGGGTTTTCCCACATGAATCAGAAAAATATTATTGCAATTTAAATAAATTAGTGCGCAGAAATTACAGTTTGCTTTAAACCGAAAATTTTGATTAAACTCATTATTTTTATTATAGCTTCGACCTGCTGTTTATTCCTACCGGAAGATGTCGAATTGTTTAATTTCTCAGCTATTGCTGTTCCGATTCAGTTATAAACAAATTTCAGATCAACCTTAATTTCAACGATTTTCCAGACATCGCACTTACAAATTAAAAATAATTAAAAAACGAAAATTCTCCGCTAATACTGTATCTTGTTTAACGTAGATTTTTTATTACCGGTAAATTGTAACTGCCCAATTTGGCAAAAATAAAATTTGGAAATTACTAAGTTATTGGCTTTTTATTGGACTTTCTTCACCAAACCAAATTCGCAATTAACGGTAACTGCAAATTGAAATTTTGCACACGATAGCTTTGAAACAGTATAAAAAGCGTACAATTTTCAATCAGTTCGTAAAAAAAACACACTCACAACCCAAAATGCGAGTGAACACTCTTTTCGTTACCTTTTTCGCAATGATATCAGTTGCAACTGCGGCACAGGATTGCAAATGTGAAATGGCGAACGTACTCTATGGTTTCGTGAAAGGGCTCATCCTAAATTTTGTTGACGCTAAAGTAGGTTATTATTGTAGTTGCAATTCTATCATAATTTGCTTCTTCTATTGAAACAAAATAATTAACCAGTTTCAGAGCAACGAAATTGCATGTCTCGATTATGTGTACTTCGGAGCAAAAGTAAGTCTCTGAACAATTTAATAATTTTTCCAATTATTTATAGCTGAAGTTTTATTTTAACCTTTATTATTAACTTTCGTAGGAAGAATGCTCGTGCGATATGAAAAAGTGGGTTGCCCATATCCCTTCAGAAAACTGCAAAGATCTTCGCGAACGAGTAAGTTTTTCAAAAGATAAAATCAAACGACAAATTTTACAATTTCCTCCTTCTGTTGAACGACTAACAATTATTTCTTTCAAACGCCTTCTTGATTTTTTATTCTTTTAGCGTAGCGACATAGAAAAACGCGTAATGGATAATACTTACGCAAAGTCAATTAATTGGAAAAAAGCACTCGATGAAGTCGGCATCAATGACAAAACAGCATGCTCTGCAATTCGTCAATTTACCTTGCTACCACTAAGCAGCCGTTCAAAAGAAGCTTATACTAAACTTTATAATTCAACTGTGAAATATGTTATACTTGCCTGGGCAGGATCCATGTATGACTATCAAAAATCACTAGAACAAAGTGCTACTAAATTGAAAGTAGCTGAATGTTTTTATGATATAAATGTGGCAACGGCACATTTATTTAATATACCAATTGGATATTCCTTGAAATGTCTTCGCGATGCTGCCGAGTGTAAGAAAGAGGAGGCGCATATTTGGAAACAATATAACGGTTAATTGCATTTATTGTAAAAGTGACATTGTACTAATTTCATTTATTTTCAACGGAGTCAGGGTACTTGTTATTTATTTTCTTCACAGATAATAAATGTTAGTTCTTGCAGCAATATTAATTTGCATTTTGCTCTGTTGTCGAATCTTTTTTCTTTTTTGTTATTGTATTCCCTGATTAAGTAAAACAACGTGATTTTAATGAGTTATAAAACACATGAATTTAAATTACATAAGCGCTTTACAATTGTAGATAATTGAAAATTGAACATTTCACGCGATCATCTGGGGCAATACATTTTATTGCCGTTTAAGCAAGTTTTTTAAATGAGGCAATGGCTAAAATATTTAATGTACCAGTTGGTTTTTCCACGAAATGTCTTCAAAATTCTGCAGAGTGTAAGAAGGAGGAGCTGCATATTTGGAACCAAAGAAATAAATAATGGCATTTATTGGCATTTGTTGGTGTTACTAAAATGTTAATTAAAACACAGTATACAGTGTAGCATTACATTCCACGTAATAAACATCTCGTACGGGGATCTCAATTGCTCCCAGAGATTCATCAATCACGTTAAAATCAATAATCAATGATTCGTATAATAACACATTAACTTTAAATTAATTTAATTTTCTTCACCTAAATATTTCCACCACCGACAAAAAGAAATTGATTTCGCTTCTTAGCATTATCCAAAAGGCTCCCAACCAATTGGTGGCAAATTCCCAAAAAATTCCCGTGCTATGGCATCCAAATCGCGAACACAAGTCGTAAATGAATAAAAATGTAAACCACCCGTCCCAGAAGCTAATTCGTAATAAACTTCAGGCATCAACTTAGCAGTTGAATTATAAAAATCAGCGTACATCTGCTTCGTTATTTCAGAAGGCGGAATTTGATTAAACTCGTAGACTTGCTGGCAAACATCTTCAACATCGATATCGCGCGAAGCGAAAAAAGTATCAATGGAGGTGTAAAACGCTCTCATATTCGCGCCATGTACATGTCGCTCGTCACGACCATTTGGTTGAAACTAAAACATAGTAATTATTATTTTTTACATTGCATGACAACCACGGTATCATTTAACTTACAGCCTCTCTTGATCTATTGCACCAACGCGTGTTGACTGGCAGTGCAAAACGTTTGAAGTCGCATCCAGATACATTCTATTCACAACACAAAAAAATTGCATCGACAACATTTCCACAATAAAATTATTAGTGAGTGAATTTACTGTCAAAACAAACTAAAACTTACACCGAACAAAATTGCTATCAAACAACCGATTTGTTGATACTACGTCCACATAGAAATATATTGGTAAACAGTCAAAATGCATAGTAAGTAATAATATTACTATTATAAAAATATAATTAAGTTACCTTTGGCTCAACGTATTTTTCAATTAAATTCTTGAAAAAAATGAAATTTTGGTCAGCAAGTCTGCATTCATCATCGCTGTCGTAATTAACAATTTCGTCAATTTTATCAGATGCATCGATTTCAGCAAGCAACTGAGCTTCGTGATCGTAAGTACTTAGTGGATTGATAAAAACAACCAAGAGAATACCAATAATTTTCTCGAACATTTTTCACCGTATGTCAACTGAAGCGTACGCGGATACTAAATTAAATTGTGTGAAAAAATAATTTGACAATTACTTTTATTTATGTGAATATTTAAGTAGGTTAAAAAATAATAATAATAATAATTTCAATGAGCATTTGCACAATGTTTAATTTTAAACCGAGGACATATATTGTAGTAGATTATTGCCTATTTATTGCACAATAAATGCGAGTGGTAAACAACGCCGGAAATGATGAGTCTGTTTCAGAAAATGTTGGAAAATAGAAATGGCCTAGATTTGTATTGTCTGGCGTTGAAAATAAATTGACCTATTTGAAATTATTGTTATTTTATGGCAAAAGCTTGATTTTGAAATC
This sequence comes from Stigmatogaster subterranea, assembly GCA_034696085.1. Taxonomy (NCBI): domain Eukaryota; kingdom Metazoa; phylum Arthropoda; class Chilopoda; order Geophilomorpha; family Himantariidae; genus Stigmatogaster; species Stigmatogaster subterranea. The sequence continues at coordinate 18,532 of JAQIWS010000006.1, forward strand.
GATGAAAGTAAAAATTTACCAATTTTGCGATTAGCGTCAACTAAGTTATAAATAAAAGCAGATTTTGCAGTTGGTGAAACTTTTTGATTAAAAAAGTATGCAATAAAACACACAAAAAATTGTGAAAAATTTCATGAACAAATAATAACCCAAGAGTACATTATATCACGTTACTCAAAATTGTGATCAATTATTTCCATTAAATGATCTGTAAAAGAAAAAAATTTGTGTTAAATATTACAAAATCAAAATTTTAAATTTTGTGGTAATACCCATCAGACTTTTTACATCGTCGTCAACTTGAGTTTGGATTTCCTTGTCGCGTGTAGATTTACTTAATAAATTCTAAAAATAATAATATTATTATTATTATTATTGAAAGTCTATGATTAGAAGCGTAGCAAAAGAATTACACGAAGGAAATTTTTATTCCGTTCTAAGTCAATTTCTTGTGCTTGACAAACTTCTTGCAATTTTTGGATTTCTGCGATAGCTTCTGACGACTTATCCATGTACTTATTTACCATCAAGTTTGCTTGTAATAAAGCAGACATTGTTCTCTTAAGAAAAAAAAAATATTGAAATAAATGAATAAATTAAAAAATTAAATCAAAATTTTTTTGGTGTAGTCGAAAATTGCCTCATTTTCAGCTCGAAATTTATTATTTTCCGAATTCAAGACATCTAGTTGTTTAAGTTGCTGCAATATTATTTTAAAATATGTAAAATTGTTGAGTGAATAATTAATAAATAAAATGTTACTAAATTCCTACAGAATTAATTTTTAAATCCATTTTTACAATTTCTTCTTTTAACTCCTTTTCCACTTGACTCGTTGTCTTATTCATAAATTGAGATCTAATAATAAAAAATATTAATTCTTGACAAGATCAAGTTAATTGTACTCTAATTTTTTACTTTGCTGCGTTTAACTCTTCAGTTAATTTATTATTTCCAGTCTGCATATTTCGAAAAATGCACTGATCATGTTGAAGTGCCGATTGCAATTGACCAATGTACTCGACTGATTTTTGGACTAGAAATCAAGAAAAATTAACAGCAATTAATTTTAACAGCAGACAGTTGAGTTGTTTATATTTACTATAGTTTTCCAATCTTTCTTGCGTAGTTGTTAGTTGTTTATGACGCTGTTGAATATTTTTAACAACGTTGTTCAATTCAGTCAGATGAGAAACGTGTTTTTCACAAGATGACTTATGGATTTTAAATTCGTGTTCAGCATCACGAATTTGTTTCTCCAGAGATAATTTCTCCAACTATTAAAAACAACTTATTTTACTTTTATTTTAAATATAAATTTTTTACTGAATATTTACTTCAGCGCTTCGTGCGTCGTTTCGTAAACTCGAAATTTCTTCATTTTGTCGTTTAATATTTAGAGCAAGAGAAGCCTGAATACAAAGAATAATTAAATACTTTTGTGTAAGATATAAGTGATCGAAAAGTAATATAAGTAAATTTTACTTTGTCGTCTTCTAACTGTAAATATTTAGATTCATTTATTTTTCGATGTTCTGCTTTGAGTTTCTCGATGAAATCTCGGAGAGTTTTATTCTCTTCAACTGTTTTTTCCTACAAGTGAACAAAATTCAGTTGTAATAATTATATTTTGTGTAATCTAGGTACATAAATAAACAGGAATCTTGGTCAAAATATCAGTATTTCTCACGCAAAGTTTCTGCAACTCGTGCTTCTCCTCCACTAAATTCTTAATTTTTGTCTCATTTTGAACATCAATTTCCTAAATAAACAACAAAATATATATTATATTAATCATAAAACATTAATTTAGTATTTCAGCTACATTTAAACAACTCTAAAACAGTAAATAAGTTCACTTTACCCTTCGAAGTTTCAATTCTTCAGTCATTTTAAGCAATTTCGTTTCGAAAACAAACTCAACATCGTTCAAAACTTCACGATTATTTGATTTATTGTCAATTCCGGTATACTCACTCATCGTACAAAAGAAAACAAGTTTACTGTAACGTTTTTTACGCAAAAAATTCAATACGATTTCAAATTTTTGCTACGTCCGACATGTGCATAGCAGACAACGCTAAGTACAGTACCGCCACACATCGACGAAAATCGCAATTAGAATTCAGTCACTAGATAGCGCCACAGTTATTTTAATAATTTCAGTACACTAGAATCTGTACACAGAGTTTTGAACATTATAATTAAAAATACAGATGCGCAAATGTAATTTACTTTAAAAAGAAATTTCAAAGTTTCAAATTTTCATACTGTAATTATTTTACAAAAAATAAAATGCTTAATAACAGTTAATGACTGAACAAGTCTATTTTGGAAATAAACGTATTAGTGCAATTGAACTCACAAATTAATTTTTCAAGTCAAATGACTCAAAATCAATTAGCAATGCATTTGTATTCTGAAGAAAATAAAGGCAGGTCTCGACTTACGAACAAAAACGTGGAATATTATGTACCGGTAAGGAAAGTTCAACTAAAGTAAGCATCCCTTTTTATTTTAAATTACCAACTAGAGATGAGCTGTTTAGGCTAAAATGAATGGAAATGATACTGTAGGGAAATTTGAGTGCATGTGCATTTAAAATTGCAAATCTGTAAAGAATAAAATTCGTGTAGTTTCTTCATCACTGCTACGTGAATTTACACAATTTTGCTCACTAGTTTTGAAATTTTAAAATTGTACGTTATTGGAATAATAAAATTACAGGCGACCACCTGACAAAAATTACTTTTCCGGGTTTTTAAATTAGATATTTAAATAAAATTCTTATTACAGAGCAATTTTGTTCCCAAACAGCACTAAAATTACTAATTTCCGTAAAAGTAAAATTAGCAAGCTGGAGTAATTTAATATTACCAAACTAATCGTGTAACGAAAGATAACTGCAAATTGAAATTTGGCAATTATCTCTCACGTACTCCTGATAAAACAACGCTCCATTCTCACAGTTCACAATACCTAACTAGTTCGCACCAAAATGAGTGTCAATATTTTTATCATCAGCTTCAGAGCAATATTTTCAATTGCAACTTCAGACCAGAAATGTCAGTGTAGCATCTCGCACGAACTTCGCGATATTTTGCGAGAGCACATCTTAAAAACTGTTGATGCAAGCGTGAGTTAAAAATTGTTATTACTTTTTGCGTCCTTTTGTTAAAACAAAATATTACACAGCTTCAAAGTGACAGACTCGTATGTCTTGACTATTTGCTCAATGGAGTTCTAGTAAGTCACTGACAAATTTTGCTATTTTCTCCACCGATTGAGTTAATTTTTCAAATTCTTCTTCAGTCAGAATGCTCGTGTGACTTAAAAAAGTGGTTTTCCGAAATGACATCATCAAATAACTGTAAGGAAGCTGGCGAAAACGTAAGTTGGTCACATTATAAAACTTCCTCACCACAAATTTAAAACGTTTTATTTCTATTGCTGTTTTTGCTGCTCTTTTTTTGTTCTTCTAGCTTGAAAACGGGAATGAACGGGTAATGGATGCTGTTGACGAGACAACATCACTCCGTCACGTTGGAGTGATTGATATGTCTCCCAGGAAAAGTAGATTCAGAACGTAAAATTAAATGTAAACACAATTTACATTTCTGGTAAATCAAAAAATTAACAGATTTTACTAAAAATTGTACAACAGTAATAAATAAGTTTTCAAAAACCTGAATTATATTTTCATATTTATGACTGTTGTAGTTATGATGCTTGTAATGTTAAGAATTGAGCGATGACATTACTGATTTGTGCTACACCCATGTAAGAAATAAAGTTACGGGAAATCAAGAAATAAAAATATTGAATTTAGATTTCTACATAAAACTTTAAAAATGTAATCACGTTTTTACTACAAAAATTTTTCAATTATTTACATGAAAGTAAAATTACAGAACACTTTTAAGAATTATTCCACGGAATATTAAAAACCTGACTAACACATTAATTCAATGGTTTCTGTTTTTAAAATACAGTACCTACAGAATTAATTTTTAAATCCATTTTGACAATTTCTTCTTTTAACTCCCACTTGACTCGTTGTCTTATTCATAAATTGTGATCTGCTAATAAAAAATATTAATTCTTGACAATTTGACTGTATTCTAATTTTTTACTTTGCTGAAAATTATTTTATTTCTTTTAATTTGTGCTCACGAAATTCAATAAGTTTTACAATGTGCAAAAAAAATTTAGACTGAATTAGTGAATTATTCATAAATAAGTAAATGACAATTTTCAACATAATAGTTGACGCTTAGGGTTTCAAAATCAAACTGAAGCGGTGGTAACTTCCCAAAAAAATTAAGTACTTCCTTGTGAGCATCCAGAAAACAACGTCCTGCCTCACGTGTACGAAAATTGCAAGGTTAATACCAACGTGCTACAATCGCGTACAGCGCTAACTCTGCCGTTGATTTATACACATCAGCATAACTTTCTTTAGTTTTCTGCTCTGCTGGTTTTCTATTGAAATCACGAAAAATTTCGCAAACTTCCTCTGGTTCAATATCGTTTGCGTAAAGAGCTATTTCTACTTGCTCTGTTGTCAAGACAAAGGCGTTAGATTGAACTTTATAGGTCTACGTGACAAAATTTTTACAATTACAGTAGACACATTTTTGAATTTGCAAAATAATATTTACTCACGTCATTTCGAATTTCTTGGCAGTTTTTTTAACATTTTAAATTGAACTTTTTCCTAAGTTTTTGATGCTTTAAAACAACAAACAATCCATGTTTTAATAAGTCAAGTAAATTGAGCGAGTGAATTGTATAACCACCTAATTTTACGATAAAAAAAAATATTTTGAACAAAAATTAAATATACTTTATTCGCCGAAAATACGAATAACATGTCGTCACACACGAGGAAGGAAACCGGTCAAAATTCTTGTTTTGTCGGTGTGCCGTATCCTCAGACGAAAACGGGAAACGTCTATCGACAAAACAAAACACAATCAAGACGCCATGAAAAACAAATTGATCTCACTAAATTCATTCCTACATCTCGCCTCGATCATTCTCTCATTCTCGCACGTTTATGGTAAACACACGCAATTCTCACTTGTTGTTGCCAAACGGTCGATGAGAAAAGAAATGTGCTAAACTGTGGTATGGTTTAATATTTACATTGGCAGGTGAGCAACAAAAACGAGTTGTGTGCTATGTAAGCACGTGGTCAGTGTATCGACAGGGGAAAGGATGGTTCGATATGGAGCACATTGACGCTCATCTGTGTACTCATATGGTCTACGCGTTTGTCGGACTTGACAACAACACAAACACGATGGTATCAATTCAGAAGCACGTAGATATTACCAAAGGTTACTAAATTAATATATATTTTACCGTTATCTAATTCTAACATCCTCACAACTCGATTTAGTGACATTGATTATGTTGTTGTTGAATAGACGGGTTTAATCAATTCGTCGCTCTTAAGAAGAGAAATCCGGATTTAAAAATAATTATCGCGATTGGAGGATGGGGTGAAGGTGCGGGAAAATATTCGATGATGGCTGCGTCTAAGAAAAAGAGAAATATTTTTATTAGAAGCGTTGTGGAATTTATTAGGTAGTTTGAGTTTGATTGGTGGTAGAATATTTTTAACTTAGGTAGTTTGTTTTACTTACTTTCTAAAGAAAGTACGATTTCGACGGATTGGACTTGGTTTGGAAATACCCTTCGGAGGAAACAAGAGGGGGCAATAAATACGATAAACAACATTTCACGTTATTAGTGCAAGTAAATTCCGAACACGTTGAAACCTTGACCGAATTCGGTATAGAAAATTATAACGCGTGGTTTGTCAAATATAGGAATTGCGAGCATCGATGCCGAAATCGTGGCTACTCACATCTGCCGTAAGTGCAAACAAACGCATAATTGATAATGGCTACGAAATGTCGCTGCTTTCGAAGTAAGAAAAATTTACAATTTGTACACGTATAATTTTAGTAAATTACAAAAATAGCTCGTCTCGTCTGTTGGATGAAATTCGGTTTTAACACAGAAAAATAAAGGATCTTTACATGATTTTAAATGTGAAATAAAGTTGTAGTATAGCGACAGCTTTACTCAAGTAAATGATTAAAGCTGTCGCTATACTACACCTTTATTTCACATTTAAAATCATGTAAAGATCTTTTTTTTTCCTGTGTAAATTACATGCGATTTCTCGTAGAGAGCTGGATTTTTTCAACGTCATGTGCTACGATTACCACGGTAACTGGGAAAAGAAAACGGGGTACAACGCACCGGTTTATTCAAGACCAGACGAAAATATATATGAACAAACGCTCAATGTGGTAAGAAGGCAATAAAAAAATTCAATGTACAAAAAAATTTAAAATCAATGATTATGCAAACGAAAAACTTAGAATTACAGCGTCCACTACTTACTCTCGATCGGAGTTCCCGGAGAAAAAATTGTAGTCGGCGTTCCATTTTACGGTCGCACGTTTAAGTTAAAAAATGAAAATCAAAATTCAGTGGGAAGTCCGAGTGAACCCTTCACCAGTCAATCTGAATTTATGAGCTACAACGAGGTATATTATAGTATAAAAATAAATTTTTTAATAAAAATTGAAATTTAAAATATTATTTTCATAGATCTGTACCTTGGGACGCAAATGGATTAAAATGAGAGACGCCGTGCAAAAAGTTCCTTATAAATACCGCAACTTGTCGTGGATTACCTATGACGATCCTAAAAGCATCTTCATCAAGGTTATTATTCAATTACTGTAGATTTTTGTTTTTGAAAAGTTTTCTTAATAAATTAAAATGTTAAAATTAGGCCCAATTAGTAGTTGATCTCGGTTTGGGTGGAGCGTTGATTTGGTCGTTAGATATGGACGATTTCTCAGCAACGTGTTCTTCAACTAAATTTCCTTTGACAAACGCTCTAATACTTGGACTTCGTTCACCCACTCAGTCCACCACATCTCAACCTCCGTCACCTCCAACGACTCCTTCGTCCGCAAACGAAATTGCGTCTGTTTTAATTACTTTAATTGGATCATTTTTATTTTTAGCACTTGTGTGAAATTGTAAACCGTGCTATTTTTTTTAGGGTAAATAAAAGCCTTTATTCAGTCGATTACTGTACGTAATGATTTTTTACTTGAAATTTGGGTCATCGCGTGACGGAGATCTTTTCCTTAGGGCAGTCGCGGAGGAAACTGCGTCACTAGATAGTGCCAAATTACATTATTTAAAAATAAAATTGCGTTTAGAAACTAATGAAATGTATTTTCGATCTTTGTAACACCTGCAGCTATAAAATTAGTCGTAATACTAAATCAAAAATTGAACTTAGAATCTATCATTTCAATTTTATTGCAGTGTAAGTACACTCGGTTTTGAACATTTTAATTAAAAATACACACGCGCAGATGCATTGCTAATGCATCTGATGTACCTTATTTTAAAAAGCAATTTCAAAGTTGCGAATTTTCACAATTATCCAAATTTTACAACGTGTAAAAAAAGATTTAGACTGAATTAGTGAATCATTCAGAAATAAGTAAATGACAATTTCGAACAAAACTGTTTTCCTTTAGGCTTGCAAAATTAAACTGAAGCGGTGGTAACTTCCCAAAAAAATTTAGTACGTCCTTGTGAGCATCCAGAATACACCGTCCTACGTCACGTGTAGGTTCATCGCAAGGGTAATACCAATGTCCTACAACCGCGTACAGCGCTAACTCGGCCAATGATTTGTACACATCAGCATAAAGTTTTTTGGTTTTCTGTACTGCTGGTTTTTTATTGAAATCACGAAAACTCTCGCAAACTTCCTGTGGATCAATATCGTTTGCGTAAAGAGCAATTTCCACTTGCTCTATTGTCATGTCTACGGCGTAATCTTTAATTTTAAATGTCTACATGACAAAATTATTACAATTACAGTAGACAAATTTTTGAATTCGCAGAATAATATTTACTCACGTCATTTCGAATTTCTTGGCAGTTTTTGGTGTTTACTGGAAGAAAAAGTGTTTTCAAATCGCAGTTTGGTTCTCTCTGTAAAAATAATCAAACACATCTGTAGCAGGATATAACTTTTGCAACTGGTAAAAATGAAAACATACCGATTTAAGAAAGTAATCCAGGCAATAAAAATTTTGGTACTGGTACCATCCGATATTCGAAATAGTGTAAAAATAATTTAAAATTGTTATTTGATAACAATTATATTATACATACCTTCGTAGAAATAAATTTTTTAATTGCAGACTTCAGAAATGTGTACCACTCTTCGAGGACATCGCACGACGCAGAAGCAAGCGAAGGGATAACACAAATGGTGATGAAAATAGAGAACAGCATGTTGCTCATGGTCAGTTGTGATGGGAATGATGCAAAAGCAGAAATTTTCGCAAAGAAATACTGCAGACACGCAACGTTGAACTGGGGTTTGTTCTTTTACAGACAACTACTGAGCCGAGTGTTGCACTTAGCGTGGCAGAAATAATTTGAATTTATTTTTTATTGCAAATTGGTATAATGGCGCAACTGCTGGTAATAAAATTATAGTCACGGAATTACCTCTCGAAACGCATAAAATTAAATTTCAATTTTAAAAAACGTAATATTAGTCTGAAAATTGCAACTGAACTCAAAAATTGGTTTTTTTAAGTCAAATGATTCAAAATTAATTAGCAATGCATCTGTATTTTGTAAGAAAAACAGGTAGCTCTCGACTTATTATGTGAGGGAAGTTCAAAAAATAGGTTCCTTTTTGAAATTTTCAAACTTTTGATCGTCTCTCGTGCTCAGTTTCTGATTTAAGAAATTATTACTGAAACCGTTCACAACCCGTGCCAAAATGCTTTCGAATACCTACTAGTAGTTATACCGAAATTTTGACTTTGTCAACATCAAACAAGCTGCCATTGCAATTAAAGTACTACAATAAAAGTTCAAAAATCCAAACTGCAGAAATCGAAAATTGAACATACAAAATAACAATTTTATTGTAGTGTATAAGTACACTCGCTTTTGAACATTTTAATTAAAAATACAGAAACGCATATGTATTGCTACTGGATCTTACATAACTTACTTTGAAAAACAATTTCAAAATTGCGAATATTCATAATTATTTTACAGAAAATAATTTGCTTATTCGCAGTTAAATGACTGAACAGCTATATTTTGGACATAATTTTTTACCTTTGTTGAATAGCTGGAAATTATTTTATTTCTTTTAATTTGCTCTCATTGTAAAATTTGCAATGTGCAATAAAAATTTACACAGAATTACTGAATTATTCAGAAGTCTGTACAGTACGGTAAATAACAATTGCGAACAAGAGTGTTGGTGTTTAGGCTTACAAAATTAAACTGAAGCGCCGGTAACTTCAAAAAATTTAAGTACTTTCTCGTGAGCATCCAGAATACACCGTCCTACGTTACGTGTACGTTCGTCGCAAGGATAATACGAATGTACTACAACCGCGTACAGCGTTAACGCTGCCAATGATTTGTACACATCAACATAACTTCTTTTAGTTTTCTGCTCTGCTGGTTTTTTATTGAAATCACAAAAACTTTCGCAAACTACCTCTGGATTAATACCGTTTGCGGAAAGAGCTATTTCCACTTTCTCTGTTGTCACGCTTATGGTGAAATTTTTAACCTTAAATCGCTACATGAAATAATTATTATAATTTCAGTACACACATTTTTGAATTTTCAAAGTAATATTTACTCACTTTACTTCGAATTTGTAGGCAGCTTATGGTGTTTACAGAACGAAAAAGGGTTTTCAAATCGCATTTTGATTCTCTCTGCAAGAATAATCATACACACGATATAACTTTTGCAACTGGTAAAAATAAAAACATACCGATTTAAGGAAGTAATCCAGGCAAAAAAAATTTTGGTCCTGGTACCATCCGATATTCGAAGTAGTGTAAAAATAATTTAAACTGTTATTTGATAAAAATTAGATTACACATACCTTCGCAGAAATAAATTTTTTAATTGCAGACTTCATAAAAGTGTACCACTCATCGAGGACATTGCACGGCGTGGAAGCAAGAGAAGGGATCACCAAAATAATGACGAAAATAGAGAACAGCATGTTGCTCATGCTTAGTTGTGATGGGAATGATACAAAAGCAAAAATTTTTGTAAAAAAATGCTGTAGACGCGCAACGTTGAACTGGGGTTTGTTCTTCCACACAGAGCTATATTGAGCCGAGTGTTGCACTTAGAAATAATTTAAATTTATTTTTTATTGCGAATTTATATAATGGCGCAGCTGTTAGTAATAAAATTATTGCCACTGAATTACCTCTCGCAGCGCATAAAATTAAATTTTAATTTTAAAAAAACGTTCTGAAAATTGCAACTAAATTCAAAAATTGATTTTTCAAGTGAAACGATTCAAAATTAATTTGCAATTCATTTGTACTTTGAAGAAATTAAAATTTACAACATCCAAGAAATGCTTTGTTCAATTACCGTAGCACTTGTATTTCATTTAATTCTGACACTTATTCATCGGCGATTCAAGCGGTGGTAACTTTCTAAAAAATTTAAGTGCTTCTTTGTTCATATCAAGAATACACCGTCCAATATAGCTAAGCCGGCCCAGGCCCTGCAGATAGCACGGATTATAAACGTGTTTTACTATTGAATACAGTGCTAACTCTGCATCCGATTTGTACAGCTCTGCGTATTTTTCTTTAGTTTTTTCTGCTTTTGGCATTTTGTTGAAATCTCGAAGATGGCTGCAAATTTCGTCAGCGTCAATGTCGTCTTGATAGATGAAATTTTCAAACTTTTTGTCGTTTATGAAGTTTATGTTATCATATCTCGTGCTCAGTTTCTGACTTAAGAAATTACTGTATTACTGTAACCATACACAACCCGTGCAAGCGATCAAAGTCAAAATTTTAAAATATTATCAGTGGTCAACATTAGGATTAAGCAAGCAGGTTGAATTTACGATGTATATCACAATATTTACTCACAGGATTCCGAGCATTTTGGCATCCTGGACTTTCCATCGGCAGAAACCGCGTTTTTAAATTGCACGTTGAGTCGTCCTACACAAACAATCACATTTAATAATTTACACATTTTCCTACTTAAGTATAAACATACCGATCGAAAGACGGTATTAAAACAACCAAATGTGTGATACTATCAAATATTCAAAATTGTATAATAAGAACTTAAAATTATTACGAGGCAATGGAATTTTATTTTTCATACTGTACCTTCACAGGAATGAATTTTACAATTGCACCCTCTAAAAAAGTCTGCAATTCATTCGCGACCTCGCACAAACCATTGCAAACGAGCGTTCGATTAACTAAAAGAATGAGGAAAATCGAGACCACTGTATTGTTCATGATCAATTTTGCAGAAATTTATGCAACTTGACGAGCTGCGGGCTGTTCCTTTCCAGAGAACTTCTACACAGTCTATCGACGGATATACCGTGCACCATATTCAAATGTGTTTGGATCAAACTCAATTTATTTTTACGCGCGAATTAGAAATTAAGCAGTTGTTGAAGGCAATAAAGTTATTTCCCGAAATTAACAAAAATCGTAAAATTATATTTACAAATTCAATTTTTAATTTTTAAAAAATCTGTATCTATTAAATTCTTCGTATTATCGGTACAAAATTGAAACTGCATTCAGAAATTGTTTTTCAAAAGTAACTTTACAAAATCCATTACCAACGCACTTGCGCATCTGCAGTTTTAATGAAATTTTTCGGTAATGTTAATAAAATGATATTATAGGGAAATTTGAGTGCATTTAAAATTGCAAAATCCGTAAATTACGTAGTTCCTTCATCACTGGTACGTTGTTTACAAAATTTTGCTCATTAGTTTTGAAATTTTGAAATTGCACAAAAATTACTAATTTCCGTAAAAGCAAAATTAGCAAGCTGGAGTATTAAATTACTGCGATTTGATATATTTTATTACCAAAGTAATCGTGTAATAAAAGATAATTGCAAATTGAAATTTGGCAATTATTTCTCGCGTACTCCTCATAAAACGACTCTCCATTCTCACCAGTTCGCAATACCTACGTAGTTCGCACCAAAATGAGAGTCAATATTTTTATCATCAGCTTCACAGCAATATTTTCGATTGCAACTTCAGACCAGAAATGTCAGTGTAGCATCTCGCACGAACTTCGCGATTTTTTGCGAGGGCACATCTTAAAAACTGTTGATGCAAGCGTGAGTTGAAAATTGTTATTACTTTTTGCGTCCTTTTGTTAAAACAAAATATTACACAGCTTCAAAGTGGCAGACTCTCATGTCTTGACTATTTGCTCAATGGAGTTCCAGTAAGTCACTGACAAATTTTGCTATTTTTCCCACCGCTTTAGTTAATTTTTCAAATTCTTCTTCAGTCAGAATGCACGTGTGACTTAAAAAAGTGGTTTTCCGAAATGACATCATCAAATAACTGTAAGGAAGCTAGCGAAAACGTAAGTTGGTCATGTTATAAAACTTCCTGTATTGCTGTTTTTGCTGCACTTTTTTTGTTCTTCTAGCTTGAAAATGGGAATAAACGGGTATTGGATGCTAATCCCGCAAATGCTGTTGACTGGAAAAAATCACTCGGTCAAATTGGCATCGATGACCAGAAAGCTTGCTCTGAACTTCGTAAATTTAATCTATTGCCGTTAAGCAGTCGTTCACTGGAAGTTGCTGCTAAAGTTTTCAATTCTTCTGGGAAATATATATTGTTTGCTTGGACGAAGACCACGGCTGAGTATCAGCGGTCGCTGGAAAAGAATGCTACTAAATTTAAAGTGGCTGAGTGTTTTTATGATATAAATGAAAGACTAGCTGGCACTTTGTACAAAGTGCCACCTGGTTACTCCTTGAAATGTCTTTATGATACCGCAGAATGTCAGAAAGAGGAATTGCACATTTGGAATCAAAATAAAGGGTAAAGGCATTTATTGTGAAAATAGTACTGTAATTAAAATATCGATTTTAATAATATGTAAACATTGGATTGTGGTTATGGTTTTCTTCATTAGTTTGACTTAATAAATTTTAAATATTGCTGCAATATCGTTTCCATCTTGTTGTTATTTACAAGGATTTTATGAGTTCGTACAGAGCTCCGATTAATCGCTGAGCTAACAGAGAACTTTCAGCGCAAAAAAATTTCATGAAAAGTAATCAACGATTTAAATATTGTTTCTCAAGTTTATATTCAGTAAATATTCTAAATTGACGCGGTCACAACCACCATAACAGAAGTTAAACTAAAATTCGACATCTACTGATAATTTTAAAAAATCTCGTCTGAATAGCGCAATGAACAAATACGTACATTTATTTTCTTAGCAAGATACTGACTTAAACTGTTAATAATTGTATAAAACGAGTACTAATGAACCTCAATACTACAATTCAGGTCAAAAATGAGGTACGGTACTCGATGATACGCTGGCTGAATTAGAACTACAATAAAATAAGGAGTAATTTAACGTATCGTTTCTAGAATTTAAATTCAATTTAACAACCTATAGATCGGGTAAGGTGTGCTTACCATTGATAAAATTTCAAAAGTTAATCAATTAAAAGAAAAGAAATTCGCAAATTCGCAAGAAATATTTTTCAAAATGCACAAAAGTCAGCATTACCAATGGAACGAAAATTCACAACAGAATATGAATTTCAACAATTTGGGTGGGCTGAGTGAAATTATAAATTTCAACAATTTGAGTGGGCTGAGTGAAATTATAAATTTCAACAATTTGAGTGGGCTGAGTGAAATTATAAATTTCAACAGATTGGGTGTGGTCAGTGAAATTAACGAGTTTCAACAATTTGGGTGTTGTCAATGAAATTCACGAATTTCAACAATTTGGGTGAGCTGAGTGAAATTTACGAATTTCAACAATTTGGGTGTGATCAGTAAAATTATAAATTCCAACAATTTGGGTGTGGTCACTGAAATTATAAATTTCAACAATTTGGGTAGGCTGAGTGAAATTTATGAATTTCAACAATTTGGGTGTGGTCACTGAAATTTACGAATTTCAACAATTTGGGTAGGCTGAGTGAAATTTATGAATTTCAACAATTTGGGTGTTGTCAATGAAATTCTCGAATTTCAACAATTTGGGTGAGCTGAGTGAAATTTACGAATTTCAACAATTTAGGTGTGATCAGTAAATTTATAAATTCCAACAATTTGGGTGTGGTCACTGAAATTATAAATTTCAACAATTTGGAAGGGCTAAGTGAAATTAATAAATTTCAACAATTTGGGAGGGCTAAGTGAAATTAATGAATTTCAACAATTTGGATGAGCTGAGTGAAATTTACGAATTTCAACAATTTGGGTATGGTCAATGAAATTAACGAATTTCAACAATTCGGGTGTTGTCAATGAAATTCACGAATTTCAACAATTTGGGTGAGCTGAGTGAAATTTACGAATTTCAACAATTTGGATGTGGTCAATGAAATTTACGAATTTCAACAATTTGGGAGGGCTAAGTGAAATTTACGGATTTCATCAATTTGGGTGTGATCAGTAAAATTATAAATTTCAACAATTTTAGAGGGCTAAGTGAAATTAACGAATTTCAACAATTTGGGTGTGGCCACTGAAATATTCGAATTTCAACAATATGGGTGTGATCAGTAAAATATAGTATTAAGATTTGTGATTACTCACTGAATCTAAAATCATTCTTATATTTCAAATATAACCAACATTGTGGAATGAAAATGCACAATTAATAAATTAAAATTTAGCGCGGTATTAACTATACTTGTACATCAAGTTCAAGGTAATTGAGACCGCGAAAATCGTGTAGACAGTGAATAATTTAGAATAAATAAGCTGTTAAACTGCACCATGCTTAAAACTTAATTTCAATACTCAAATAAAATTTCTACCCAACCGAATAACACGGTATAAACATACCGATCGAAAGACGGTATTAAAACAACCAAATGTGTGATACTATCAAATATTCAAAATTGTATAATAAGAACTTAAAATTATTACCTGGCAATGGAATTTTATTTTTCATACTGTACCATCACAGGAATGAATTTTACAATTGCACCCTCCAAAAAAGTCTGTAATTTATTGACGACCTCGCACAAACCACTGCAAACGAGCGTTCGCTTAATTAAAAGAATCAGGAAAATCCAGACCACTGTATTGTTCATGGTCAATTTTCCCAAAAGTTATGCAACTTGACGAGCTGCGGTCTGTTCCTTTCCAGAAAACTTCTACGCATTCTATCTACGGATATACCGTGCACCATATTCAAATGTGTTTGGATCAAACTCGATTTATTTTTACGCGTGAATTAGCAATTAAGCAGCTGTTTAAGGTAATAAAGTTATTTACCGAAATTAACAAAAATCGTAAAATTATATTTACAAATTCAATTTTTAATTTTGAAAAAATCTGCATTTATTAAATTCTTTGTATTATCGGTACAAAATTAAAACTGCATTCAGAAATTGTTTTTCAAACGCAACTTTACAAAATCCATTACCAACGCACTTGCGCATCTGCAGTTTTAATGAATTTTTTCGGTAATGTTAATATAATGATATTATTGGAAATTTGAGTGCATTTAAAATTGCAAAATCCGTAAATTACGTAGTTCCTTCATTACTGGTACGTGAATTTACAAAATTTTGCTCATTAGTTTTGCTACTTTCCGTAAAAGAAAAATTAGCAAGCTGTAGAAGTATTAAATTACTGCAATTTGATATATTTTATTACCAAACTAACAGCGTAATAAAAGATAATTGCAAATTGAAATTTGGCAATTATTTCTCACGAACTCCTCATAAAACAACTCTCCATTCTCACCAGTTCGCAATACCTACATAGTTCGCACCAAAATGCGAGTCAATATTTTTATCGTCAGCTTCACAGCAATATTTTCGACTGCAACTTCAGACCAGAAATGTCAGTGCAGCATCTCGCACGAATTTCGCGATTTTTTGCGAGGGTACATCTTAACAAGTGTTGATGCAAGTGTGAGTTGAAAATTGTAATTAATTTTTGCGTCCTTTTGTTAAAACAAAATACTACACAGCTTCAAAGTGACAGACTCGCATGTCTTGACTATTGGCTCGATGGAGTTCCGGTAAGTCACTGATAAATTTAACTATTTTTCCCACCGTTTGAGTTAATTTTTCAAATTCTTCTTCAGGCAGAATGCTCGTGTGATTTAAAAAATTGGTTTTCCCAAGTGTCATCGTCATCTAACTGTAAGGAAGCTGGCGAAAACGTAAGTTGGTCAAAACTTCCTCAACACAAATTTAAAACGTTTTATTACTATTGCTGTTTTTGCTGCACTTTTTTTGTTCTTCTAGCTTGAAAACGTGAATAAACAGGTAATGGATGCTAATACCGCAAATGCTATTGACTGGAAAAAATCACTCGATCAAATTGGAGTCGATGACCAGAAAGCTTGCTCTGAAATTCGTAAATTTAATCTATTGCCGTTAAGCAGCCGTTCACTGGAAGTTGCTGCTAAAGTTTTCAATTCTTCTGGGAAGTATGTAATGTTTGCTTGGGCGAAAACCATGGCTGAGTATCAGCGGTCGCTGGAAAAGAATGCTACTAAATTTAAAGTGGCTGAGTGTTTTTATGATATAAATGGAAGACTAGCTGGCATGTACAAAATGCCACCTGGTTATTCGTTGAAATGTCTTTATGATACCGCAGAATGTCAGAAAGAGGAATTGGATATTTGGAATCAAAATAAAGGGTAGACATTTATTGTGAAAATAGTACTGTAATTAAAATATCGATTTTAATTATATGTAAACATTGGATTACGATTATGGTTTTCTTCATTAGTTTGACTGAATAAATTTTAAATATTGCTGCAATATCGTTTGCATCTTATTGTTATTTACAAGGATTTCATGAGTTCGTGCAGAGCTCCGATGTAAGGACTACATAGGAAATAATTAATTGATCGTTTTCTCATGTGAAAAGATTAACTGATGTGTTAAGCTAAACCTAACTTTCAATCTGCAAGAATAATTAACCAAATCAAATTTTTCAGCCAAAGTTAGATAGATGCATCGTTTTAGCTGTATACAAAAAGAAAATGATGGATCAAAGGACTAAACAAACTACAACTAGTTTTTATTTAGTTTTTATGCTAACAAAATTAAACTGTTGTTAGACTTATCGACAAATTAAGAATTAAACTCGCACTGATTACGGGATTTTGAAATACACTTTACAATACACAGAAAGTGTAAATTAATGATCAAAATTCTAAACAGTAAGTTTTATAGTATTAATAGTTTAAAAAAGAAAAAAATCTCAAAAACTCGCTCAAAATAATTATCAGTCGCTGAAAATTCACCAAATGCCAGAAAAAGCACCAACAAACAAGTAATTTTCAACAAAATAGTAAAAGTAATGTTTTCACGACGCAACTATCAACTAACGAAAAATTCGAAATTTGTAGATTTTAAGTAACCCAAATTCAAGAGTCAATAACCCAAATTGAAATTTCACTTCTAATTTTTAAAAATCTCTTCATAAGCGAACAAATCAATTTATAGAAAACAATACAAAAAATCGTTGAATAAAAATTTTCAAATTCCGTTCAGTTTCGTTTTGAAATGGATTTTATAATACACTCACTGAAAAATACCACAAATTATTTACAAGTATTCATCAATAGCATGATCCAAACTTGTCTAAAATCATTCATTTAACTGCAGCAGTCCTAAATGTATTTGATGGCAATCAAGTAAAATTTACAATATTTAATTGCGACTTAAGAAAAATTTCATTTGACGTATTCTGTGATTAACCTTGTTTTATTTATTTATGAATACAGCGATTGAGAAATTGGGGAAAAAATCACTATTACGCGAGAATATTTGAGTGCGATACACAGTCATTCTAGACTAAAAAAATCGCGTATGACCAGAGTCAGCCAGTAAACGCGATAAGCATCCAGTTTACATGACTGTAGGAATTTGGATCTAACACATACAATGTCATAAGTCCCTGTTCTCACTTAATTCATTTAACTCATGAGGGGTGACAGCATTCGAAACGAACAAATAATTTATTAATTAACAAATACCGGTACTACATGTGCTTCACAAATTTACTGTAAATATGACAAAATTCAGTACTCGATTAAAAAAATTAAAAAAACAAATTAATCCACCAATAATCTGTTATTTCAACAAAACTACATAAGCAGTACAGTAGGAGTACATTACAGTATTGCTTACGATATTGTAAAAATAAATTTGTCACTAAAGACTTACAACAGTGACACGGATTAAAAGCACACCTCAATTTCAGTACTGTTTTCGTGGTTAACTCTTCGTAATTTTAAAATCCAAACGCCCAGAAGATCACGTTGACAATACAGGTAATTCTTTTAACACTGAAAATGAATTGTGCAATAAAAATCCATTGTAATAGAAATATGGATATATAAAATGTAGAGATGAAATAATGGTGTACAGGTATATGTATACACATTACAGTGCGCGGAATTCTGAATATATATTGTACAAAAGCTCACATTACTCAGTACGGTATTAAAATTAAATTCACAGATCTGTACGTAATACGGAGTAAAAAATTAGACAATGCAGAACTCAAATGAATTTTTAAATGTTGAACAAATCAATTTTAAGTTTTATATAATTACCGCCGGTCCGTGAACAAATTAATAACATATTCGTTCTAATTGCAATCAAAACGAATTAATAACCCAATAACTTGACAATTTCTTCGACGTAAAGTGCACTCTTCACGCAACAAAGCTATCGCACACATTTATCAATTACCAAAAAATTTCCGTTACGTACTTAACTACAACAAAAGTGCAATAAATAAATTGAAGTAAACATTTACAAAAGTACAATTTAAAATTGTAATTGTTTAATTGTATTTATTACGACTGTAAACTAAATGAATCTACGACTTTTAAATATCTCAGCAATATTAAAACTGACGACAGTGCGTGGATTGCGAGTGTCCAGCAAATCTGTGTTACACACTTTACATTCAATCCGAAACAACTAGTACTTCGGGATAAAATTGTGTTATGTAATAAAAATTAGGAACGAGGAGTGAAATAATATTTTTTGCAAAAAGGGTCAAAATTTACTACAGTAAAAACAGCAATTTTTGCATAAAACTAACATTTTTACATGTAAGTAATAAATAAATAAATAATTAAGCGCACAAATTTATCTAAATCGTATTACTTTTTCAAGTTAACAGATGAAATTAAATGCCATGTTTGATGGTGATATTTAATTTAAATAGACAGTATATTGCTGGATGTACAAACCATCGACTACACTAAACGGTAATTAAAAGTTAGAAAATGGAATACAATAAATTAGTCAACTTTCGGTAAAGTTCTTGACAAGAAATCGGCAAGTTTCCTTTGATAAACGACAACTACTTGTAGTTCATTTCAGCATCAAAAACAGTTACTTAAAATTAAATTCCAAACGTCGTCACAATTACTTAACGCCAAATTCTTTGTTTGCTAAAATTATGCGGTAAATAATTTAATCATTAATCACAGTTTGTCCTGGCGGGATTTGTAACTGACTTCACAACTATATGCTCACAACTCATAATGCAGCATAGTTAATGATCAATATGTGCGTTCATTTTGTAAAAGGAGAATTGACTTATAGCTATAAGTCACTTGTCATCCGGATATGAAATTACCTTTTAGAAAATGAACGCACGCATCTATTTAGTCTGATAACCAATAATTACAAAACATACATACTGTAAATCTTCAACTTCGATTGTAAACAAATTTGTAGAAGTGTCGTTGGTACGATAATAAACAATAATCCACACTACTATTTTGTTATAATAATCCTGTGAAAAAATAGCATTTTTGTATGTCACGTAAAAAATTTATACGAAAAGTGCTATAAAAATAGCACCTGAAATATCATTAACGTTAATACTGTGACGCGAGACAAATTTTAAACAAATACGGCGTACAAAATATTTTGCTAACTGTATACAGTAATCAAATCCTAAAAATCAAAATTTCATCACAATATTTTCCAGTTGCAAAAGTCTTACCTTAAAATAAAATAATTTTTCAACACTTAAGCTTGATGTTTTCACGGAGTAATAATATTTCTTTAAATCTTATCCAAAATTGTGAAGGGAGACGGGCGGAAGGCAATGAGAAAAATCTGCATGCGTCGAATGTGAACACTTCGGTATACCTATACAACGCAGACGTCACGCGGGTTGTATTGAAATACGTGATTGCAATGTGTCTCCGAAGGGCAGTTAGCTATTAAGTAATTTATGCAGACAAGTTGTTTAAAATTTAATGAATAATTATTAACAAAGATAATACTTACCAGTATAGATATTTATTTATTTTGAAATTACAGTAGGATAAAAAAATTACGAGAATTATCGCACTCAATTTCATAAATATTTTGTAAAATTAAATACAATTTTGTCTCTTAATTTTTCGATATTACTATAGTTTAATTAAAATACGTCAAACTTAGAAATGAATTGACCAGTGTCACAAGAATTTACTTGTACAGTAAAAGCATATTTAAAACGAATATTTTCTAGCTTTTTCAATCGTGTCTTCACGATATTTACAAAACTTAATAATTTTTAATCAGTGACGTAAGCCATGTAAAAAATCTCAATAATACAATCCTTCAGTAATTTGTGCTTGTGTATGTAACAAATCTAAACTGCAAAGTTTATCGCTTTACCGTACAAACCAAAAATCTAATACATTCATTGAAAAATGTCAACAAGTTCAATTCAAATGAAAAAAAAAGTCTAAGGTGGTAGTTGTATTGAACAATTATACGTCTTAGACTTTTTTGATGTCACAATAAATTGCGCAAGTTTTGTGACTGGATTTTCTCTGCGGATTTACGTTCGCAAAATTTGTTTTACAATCTCAAATGTGAAATTCGTAAGTCAGCAAATGAGAATTATTGGTTCAGTGACAAAACTGACATTCAATCCATTTATACTTTGAATACAGCTAGTGTTATTCAAATTCACAAAAACTAGCTAAATTATCGCACGAACAATCACAATAACAATTACCATAAAATTTTACGTCTACTGACAATTTCCAAAAAATCCTACCAAACCTGAGTACGGAACGAATGGGTTTTTAGCCCGTAGCAAATTACTGACTGAAACAATTAACGTAAAACTTAAACCCAAATAAAAAAAATTCCGAGTGAACAGATGTACAAGATTTGCATGCGTTAATAAACAAGTTGTTCGCAGTAATTATTCACGTTTCAACAACTTGCGTGAACACCTACCTAAGAAAAACTTATTTTGTAGTAATCTGCGGTTAAAATGCAATACTATATTACCATTCAGAAAAATCGCGGAGTTAATTTCAAACTATATAAGGAAACACTCAAGTCATCAACTTGTTCAACGTCGAACGATTTTTTTTTTCAGAAATCAAAATTCAAATTATTTATGAACATAAAATTTATTTTACCCTCTTAACAAATTTAAATTCGTAAATTATCAAGTATGAAATGCTTATAACTCGTATGAACTGTAAGCAGTTCATTTGGGATGCATTAATAACTGGTCATAATTATGGAAAGTAAATAATTTGCAGCCGTGAGATAAGAATAATACAGCTACAGATTCTGTTTACTCTAATCTTTGTAGACTAAGGGCGAAAAATGTGGCTAACTTAGAAAAGTTTCAGTCAGTGCAGTTCGATGCCGAATAAGCACAGTCATAAATAAATACAATTGTCAAAAAAAAATTTACAATAATATTTGGTTGCGACTTAATCTTGGAAAAGCAATAAATTTTTGCGATCGATTTAATTCATTTACAATTAATATTTAGCCAGTAATAAGATTCAGTATTTCTGGGCAAAATACATTGTAGAATATTTGAAACGCCAATTATTCATTAAAATATATTTTGGTTTCACAATCATTTCAAAAATTAACAATTAATGTACGGTATCATGAAATGACGGAGAAAAAAATACACGCTTAAAACATTTTTTAACAAAAATTTTCGGTACAAATTTAAGAGCACAATTTAAGAGCACATACATCCTGTTAAAGTGTCAAATAAATTTCTACATGCTAGTAATTAGTTTGTGCATGTGTATATCCCTAGCACAATACGGTATGAAAACGGGGAAAAAAATAAAATAAAATTCATAAACATGTAAAAAAAAATCTAATAAATTAGAAAAATTGTTTCAACTTGTATATCTAATTCACAAAGATATAAAAATTGAAAGTAGAGTATTGATAAGTTTGACAAGAAAAATACAGATTCAGAATGTTAACAATAATGGCGGTGTTCGATTTCAGAACAGCCATGTTTATTTCTTACGTGCAGATAACAGAAAAGATCCAAATATTTAACAAATTTTGGTTCTTTTCTATTAAAATATTTCTAAAAGCATAATATCTGACATTGAGTGTATAATTTAAGTTAAATACTCAAAAAACACGTTGCGTGTAACCGTTAAAAACAGACTTGATCGAAGTCGTAACCGCAGTTAAGCCTATCGTAAATAACCAAAAAATGAATTTTCTTTACAATTCGTTTTCCTGCTTGAATCGATCTAATCTTAAAATAAAACACTCTTTCAACATTTAAATTTAAACTTCACATTTCGTAATAACATTTCTTTACACCTACATCACAATTTTGTGGAAAAAATCTGAGCGCGACTAGGGATGTCTTGACGGGTCGAATGGTCGAATGTGAACGAGTCACGCGGTGCAGTGTGGGATTGCACTTCGGCAGCGCCCCTCGCGTCGTCGGCGGTAAACTGAGGTTGAGTACTTGCAGAGAAGCCAACTCTTTGTTGACTATCTACTGTTTTCAATCGCGCAAAGGATTATGGTTTAACATGACGTCAGGGGAAATGTATTGCAATGCCGTCTCCAGAAGGCAGTGACATGCAGTGGTGATAAAAATACTACCGGACCATGAAGTTTCGGCTTCTTGATCTTGAGATGATGTTGACATAAATTAGCAACGATTTGTGCTAAAAATACTTTATTTTAAGCTTCGTTATTCTTAGCAGAGCTCCAGGTAATAATTTGTGACAGGAATTTGCGTTTCAAGCATGTTAGGTGCAAAATGTTTATTTTTGTATTTTTGGCTTTTTTAGGCCTTATTTCGTTCGATTATAAATAGAACAAGAAAATGAATGATTATAAAGCATCGCGGGACGGTCTAAGATTGCTACTCCAATTGCCACACCATTTCCATATTTGTACAACCGTCACAAATGGTTACTTTAATTGCATTATTTCAAAGTTGTTTAATGTTTTATGTTGGTGTGTTGTTTACACGTAATTTATTAACACCAAAATTTGTTGAACATTGTCAATTAAAAAAAATGGTTTTCACTACACGCTCGTGTAAAAATCACTTCTTTTATTGACGTTTAGTGATTGCAAAATATTTGATTCTAAGTCGAAAAAATTCAATTTTGTTGTTTCGCACATCAAACTTAGTGCTTACAGTCGATCTTGGTGCAGAATTTAATTTATAGACTTTGATAAGGTTCTTTTAAATTAAACTTTTCACTAAGTGACTGTGCTTTGAATGTGCAATGTATAAGAGATAGTTTTTAGTGTTTTGTTTTAGTGGTATTTTTAAATAGGGTCATAAATTTTATCAAGTTAATTTTTTTTGTATTATTTTGATTTAAGTTAAAATTGTAAAACCGTCATTTACATGCCATGTTAAACTTAACACTTAGATTTTAAAATCTTAAAATTTTATATCACCGTTTTCATTAAGAACAATGTATCTTAGCAATTAATATTGTAACTGATTACTCGAAAATGAAGATGGATTGTAATCGTTGCAGTATTAAACAAAAATATAGAAATGAAATTACGCCGAATATTAAAAAAAAATTATCAGATTTCGTGTGCAGCAAAAAAACTTGAGTCAAGGAGTGGAACATTTTTTGGCTCATCCTAATTACGACAGGTACGATTTTTTGCTGCATTTTTGCGAAAGCGTTTATACAATGATTTATACATTATTTGAATTAAAATTTTATGTTAGACGAGTTAGAAAAAATGAAAACATTTTCACGATTCGAGTGATAATACTGTGTTAAAGTTTTTACCTCTTGATTGTGATGTAATCAGTTGTGAGTATTTAGACACTGAGGGATAGTAATTTTGCTGTGAGATTTGCAATATTTACTGTATTCTGCATAACAGTAAGAAAATGAAATAAATTTGGTTTTGTAAAACTTAAAATACGTACTGCACCACGGCTGTTTTAAATTCCCAACTAATATCGATAAAAACACCAATCACCTGGGTAAAAACCGGTAATGTACATTTTCACTCCCCGTAATTGCTTTTATGTGTACAGTAATAGTTTTGACCCAAATTTCATTTATAACACATCATTCAATCACGGTAAACTGCATTGTATGGAACAACGTTCAAAACTTCAAACAACATTTAAAGAAAAAATGAGAAATTAACTATTCCAGCCGAGATAGGTCTCAACGACGAGAATATTTTACATAATTTATTGTGCAGTGTTTTATGTGGAAAAGCTTTGCGTGAAGATTGTTTTGGTAATGTGTTAAAAATTACTATATTTAATATGTGGGATCAATAAGTTTGCGTGCTTGATGTTGTTTACACTGACTTTATTACTTATTAAACGCTAGAGCTTTAATATTAATCTAAACTTGCCACGCAAGCGCTGAATAGTTCAACAACAACATCATGGTTAACAGATGGTGCGTTGTCCTCGCTAGTATCTTACTGCTATCATGTTTGAATACGTTTAACAAGTCATCTAGCACGGGTAAGTCCAAACATTAAAGTATTCATTGCACATTGCTGTACAACTTGTGTTTGTACTTGTTACTAGCAATAGACACAAACGTAACACAATTAACAGTCATATTATCAGAGTTCATCAAAAGAAAAAACTGGAAGCATGTGTTGCTTATCAACAATCACGTTGGTCAGAAATAAAATTTTGAAAATACTAGTGTGTAATTTACAATTTAACACAAATTTATTTGGTAGTAGATTCCACTTCGTTATTCAAGAAGTTTTTGAAATACGACATCCGAGTAACTATTCTTCCTAATTGCAAAGGTTCTTTTAATCAATCATACAGTGAATATTTTGCTAAGAGTAGTGAGCATTATGTAATTATATGGTGCAGTTCTTCTTTTCTTCCATTTATTACCAAAAACGTATGTCTGCAGTAGAAATTAATTAATACACGTAGTAATTATTTTTCTGGCACAGAGTAATTCGTTTTATAAAATATTCCACTGGTTATTCGTTTACGAAACTCATAAAGCATTTAACGATGATATTGAAATTTTATTTACGAAAATCAGAGTAGACAGCAATGTTTACGTTATAATCCCGAGTCAACTTATCACCCACGTAATTACAGAAAATATTTATGAGCGTACATTTTATATAAATAAAATTAACTTTAGGAATGGACAGTATTAAATTTACCATTCAAGACACCAGATGATACGATCAATCCAATAAAAACAATAGCTCGAGTCAATTCCTCGCAAGGTTTAGAGTGGATCATCAATGAAAATAATCAATTACCATTAAGACAAATAAACATCAGCATAACATTTTTCAATGTAAGCTTTAGACAATTACACCGCAATAATACCTCAATAATTTAACTGCACCAAAGCAAGCAGGAGTCGTATTCGTAAAAGAAGTAGGTGGAAGACTTCACGTAAGAGGCGAAAGGCATGACCTGTTTCTCGTTCTTGGACAGTATTTAGGATTCAGGTAGTAAAATAAAATAAAATCTTTTAAAAGCGTAAAATGTTCTAAATTTCGCACCTTATAGAATTACATACTTGACGCCATTTCTTGCGGACAGCAACAGCAATCCATTTGCTGGTATGCAAGCTCAAGTGATAAAAGGCGTAAGTTTTCTAACAGAGCAAGAAAAATTACATGACGTGATTGAAATTTTGTAACACTTGCAGCATGCTAATGCCACTGGAAATTTGTTGACATTTGATTTTAAGAATCTTCGCATTTTGGATTACACGCCCCTTGTCTTTAAGAGTGGGCATATTGTTGCGTTTAAGAAATTTGATGAACACAAGGCATTTGATTACCTCGCATCTTATTCTCATGCATTCACTGATCGAGTTTGGGGATTGATTACTATATTCATTCTCACATGCGTTTCGTTCTCATTTTTTATTTCGAGTTACTCATCAACATTTCGCTTAAATCGTCAACCTATCGCATATAATATTTATACCAAAATCAACTCATTTGTCCAAGATTTTCTCACAATCTATCCTGCACAAGGTAAAATGTTCACAATGTTTTTTTTTTAATTAATTTAATCTTGATATATTTCCTATGAAACGTCGCAGGTATTCACCGTTTGCACTCTCCACCAACATCAAAAAAGATCGTCGTTGTCGTTTTATTTTGCTTTATCTTGTGCGTAGTGAGCTCTTTTAATTCAGTGCTCATGGCTTCTTTAGCTGCTAACAAACAAAAAGGACCTTTCGAAACCCTTCAGGACATGATTGACGACAATAAGTTCAAAATAGGATCATTCACTACGTCACCTGCAGAAAACATTATGAAGGTAAGCTAGATTAATCATTTAAATTTATATTTTCTGTATTTCAACATTATCTCTAATCAACAGACTGCCACCGCAGGAATTTTCCAACAAATCTCTCAGAAAAATATGTACAAAACCGCAATATCCACGACACAAGCTGTGGAATTCATGACTAACGAGAAGTTTGCGTTCATGTGCCCTATTCTCATTTGCGCTAAATTAAATTGCAGTTACGAACTTCTAAAGGAAGTACATTTGCGTTACGGACTGTCAATTTACTTCACTAAGAATTCTCCCTACACAGAAATCTTTTCCAGATAGTAAATAATTTTCTTCTTTAAAATTTGACTGCTAACCCCCAACTCTATTTTTCCTTTGCAGCGTTTTACGAGTAATGACTTCAGGAGTTACTAAAAAAATTTTTTCAACATCTTCTAATCTCGAGCGAACTGGGTGTGATATTCGTCAATTGGCCACTGTAACTTTAAACCAAGCAGGTTTACCCTTTATTATTTTAATTTTTGGCCTTATTGCGTCATTGGTTGTGTTTTTGTTGGAATTTATAGTAGTTTATCAGCAAACAAAGTGAATACTGGTAATTAATTTCTTGACATTTGTTGTGCTGGAGAAACATTGCTAAAATAAATATTGCAAGGTTTTGTGACAATTTATTTTGAATACTGCACAGCTTTCAAAAATCAATACTGTAACGTGCCAATCTCACTTTTTTGCATTAAATTTATAGTGTTACTAAGAATAAATAATCGATTTTCTGGGGGCAACAACGTCCTGGAACCAATTTGATACCACGCGAGAAAAAAATTTATAATCAATGTAACCACGTCAACACAACGGGGTACATCGACCTAGGCATCACGCCTTTTTTTAATAATGCCTTAGAGACTTAAATATCTCAATGCGAGAGTTAACATCGTGAAAAACAATTTTAGATCTTTTTAATGGTTATCGGATTTGTAGATTTAATTTTAGAGTAACTCAAGTAAAATGCAGCATGTTAATGTAGTTTATTTTTTATTTGCTTAACTAAGCATCAAGGGCTTGAAGCTATTTACAAAATAGTGGTTAAACTAAAAAAAGTTTGTTTGTTTTAAATATTGCTCTTGGAGCACACGAAATACATGATGAAAAAGTGCGACGGAAATGATACGACTTAGTCTTGTAATTTTCGTCGTATGAATCGAACACGAAACATAGTATTCGAGATTAAATTGCACCGTATTTGAAAACTAAAAAATAAAATGTCCGGTAATTAAAAACTTGCATATTATATAAAACTCTACAGAACGAACTAGAACTCTTACCCATATTCCTCAGCTAATTCCTTGCAGTCCGCCAAAGTCAATGAATCTGTCGGAATTAGGGATAATAATTCTAAATTTTGCCCAAATCTGAATGGAATTTAAAAAAATAAAATTAAATTAATAATATACATCTATTGCTAACGTCAAAATTCAACATTAAAATGCTACCTCTTAATAAAAATATTTACGTCATCTCTTTTCAAGTTAGTGCAGTCTGTAAGCACCATGTTGACTATGGATGAAACGTTAGCATTACAGCACAAATTTGAGAATGTGTCTGAAAATAACGTTTCACTTCCTCCAATTGCTAAATTCTCTAAATTTTCCAATTTCTGCAAAAGAATGATATATTACACAAATATTTCGTGTTCAGTTAAGTGAAAGTACAAGAAAAAACTTACCAATGTAGTGAAAAAGTTAAGATCAGTAAAAGTTTTGGCGTCACATAGAGATAAACTTTCCAAGCTTTGACACTGGATTAATAAATTGTACACGTTACTGCTTACGTTACGTAATCCACCAATGCTCAAGTGCTGTAATTGTGATCCTCGTCGGTTGATAAAATTTGTTAAAGATCTGTTAACGGTAAATTAAAGGAATTAGTATACAAAAATACAAAGAAGTCATTTTACGCTCCACTACCTGTCGTTTACGTTTTGAAAGCAAGTTGCGTAAAATTTACAAAGATTATGACAATTATCGGCAATTATATCGAGGCATTTGTTACAATCTCCGTTTTCTGATTGCAGATATATTAACTTCAAGTAATCCCATTTAACTATCTCTTTCGCTAGAACGTCGTTAGCATAATTATGACCATATGCTATAAAGACTTCGACATTGGGGTAAATCGATACTAATTGGGACGCAGACTGAGATGATATATTGCAGAAAGTTAAACACAGTCGACGCACGAATTTTTTAGGGCAATTGAC
The DNA here is from genome assembly GCA_034696085.1 of Stigmatogaster subterranea. NCBI lineage: Eukaryota > Metazoa > Arthropoda > Chilopoda > Geophilomorpha > Himantariidae > Stigmatogaster > Stigmatogaster subterranea. The sequence continues at coordinate 47,448 of JAQIWS010000006.1, forward strand.
CATCCATGATAAATTTTCGGCAAAGTAAATTTTCAATTCTCGAAGTTTACTGCTGCGGTTTAATATTCGTATCATCTGGTCCTCCGTTTGCTTTTTAGTAGAAAAGTACTTCCTAGCATATAATTTCACGTTTGTCCATAGACTAGACGTGTACGCAAACTGGCGCCATTCTCGACAAACAGGGGCCACTGTCGTACACAATTCATCTGTCGACATGGTAGCAAAAATATCGTATTTGATTTCGTTGGACAAATTATTAAAACGCATCTTTTCGGTTTTGAGAGAAGTGTTTGACGTACTGAAGACTTAAAAAATGTGGTTTTTGTTATCGCGTTACGTTCAGCGATATTTAAAACCAGACTTTTAGCTTAAGTGACAACCATACTCATTTAATATTATGTACCGTAATTGAAATTATCAAACATTATTGGACGCTGCGAAAATACAATAATTTAGCTGAAGTGTTATTGGTAACGTGCAAAATTTTATCTAGTAGAAAATTGGTCACTGTCATAAGATAACAGAAATTTCTAATACAGTACTCCACATTCAAGTAAAACAGACTAATATTGTCAATTTCTGATACACCGAGCGGCCTGTGGTAAACACGAAAATAATATTGCAGGCGTGACATTGCGATATTTGGAACTTTTTATAACCGCTTAATAACATACCTGTAGAATCGTGCTGTGATTATTTTATGCTACAAGATATTGACACCAATAAAGAAAAGAATTTTTTTTTGACACTGTAAAGTTTATTAGTTGTTTAAATTATTAAATTCTTTTCTGTGATAACGCACAACAAAGACAATACTTGCTCTGTAATTTACGTTGCACCGCTTCATTCGATGCAGTGTTGTGGCCGAAAATTGTTTTGATGATAATAGTAATTTAAAAATTATGTCTTTATACTATGTGGAATCGATACAGCGACTTAACGTGCGTGGCGGTGTTGTTTACATTGACTTAATTACTTACTAAACAGGAAGTCGCAAGGCCTTTATCATTTATCTAAAGTTGACACGCAACAGTATAGAACAGTTCAACAGATCACCATGGCAAGCAAAGGCTGCGTTGTCTTCGCCGTTATGTTATTTCAGACAAGCTTGAATTTGAAGTCATCCTGCACAGGTAAATTTAACAATTGGAACTTATTCTCCGCGTGTATGTATTGTTGCTTAACTTCTGTTTGAATTTGTTAATAGCAATGAATACAAATGAAACTCAATTGGCAATCATTTTACCAGAGTTCATCAAAAGAAAAAATTGGAAGCATGTGTTACTTATCAGCGATTACATTAGTTATATAAATACCACGCAATTTAAGGTGTAGTTTATAATTAAGTAACGGAATTTCTTTGATGGTAGATGCCGCATTGATTCTTCAGATGTTTTCGAAATTATACATCAAACTGACTATTTTACCAAATTGTAAAGGTTCTATTAATCAATCGCACCGTGAATTTTCTGCTAAGAGTAACGAGCGTTACGTAATCGTATGGTGCACTACATCTTTCTTGCCACTCATTATTAAACATGTAGGTCTACAATAAATTTCACACATTACAGCAAATAATAGTCGATTTTCTGACCTAGAATAATTCATTCTATAAAATGTTTCACTGGTTATTCATTTACGAAACTCACACAATGTTTAACGAAGATGTTGAAATTTTGTTTTCGCACATCAGAATAGACAGCAACGTTCATGCTGTACTCCCGAATCAACATATAGGCGACGTAACTATCACAAAATATTTATCTGTGTGCACAAAAAATAAATAGTTATTTTTTAGGAGTGGACCATAATCCATTTACCATTCAAAAAATTACACGACACGACCAATCCAATTAAGACAATAGCTCGAGTAAATTCCTCAAATGATGTACACTGGCTAGGTAATGAAAATAATCCATTTCCATTAAAACATGTCAACATCAGTATTATATTCTTCAATGTAAGTGTTTGAAACAACTGTATTACTGTACTACAATAATAACTCGAGTAATTTTACCATCTTAACAGCAAGGCGGCGTCATGACAGTAAAAAAAGAAGGTGACAATTTTCTTGTAAAGGGCGAACGGCATGACCTGTTTCTCGTTCTTGGGGAATATTTAGGGTTCAGGTTGTAAACTACAATAAAACTTTACTCAATAGTTGATCTGAACTGTTCTTAAAATTTTGCACGTCTGTAGAATTTCGTACCGGTACATCCAACTGTTTCATCGTGGCAACATAACCAATCCATTTAATACTATGGAAACTCAAGTAACAAATGGCGTAAGTTTATCAAAAGAAGAAGAAAAATTAAATTAAAAGTGAAGTTTTGTTATGTTTTACAGCATGCTAATGCCACAGGAAATTTATTGCCGATCAACTTAAGGTATCTTCGCATTCTCGATTACACACCAATTGTCTTTAAGAGTGGTTATACTGTTGCATTTAAAAAATATGATGAACATATAGCGTTTGATTATCTAGCATCTTACTCTCACGCATTTACTGATCGAGTTTGGCGATTGATCTCTGCAGTCGTTCTCATCTGCATTATGCTCTCATTTTTTATTTCGAATTACTCAGTAATCCAATTAAATCATAACCTCTATGCACACAATATTTATAACAAATGCAATTCGTTTCTTCAAGATTTTCTTACAATCTATCCTACACAAGGTAAAATTTACTCAAGGCCCATGTAATTAACACATCTAAATGTCTTATTTTATGCAACATCAGGTCTTCACCGATTGCACTCTCCACCAACATCAAAAAAGATCATCGTTGTTGTTATATTTTGCTTTAATCTATGTGTAATGAGCTACTATAACTCTGTGCTCATGGCTTCGTTAGCTGCCAACAAACAAAAAGGTCCTTTCGAAACTCTTCAGGACGTGATTGACGACGGTCAGTTTAAAATCGGAACATTTTTTAAGTCACCTGCGGAAGATGTTATGAAAGTAAGCAAAAGATTCACCTAAATAATTGTTTTCTCTTATTTCAACAATTTATTTGATCCACAGACTGCCAAGACAGGCATTTTCCAACAAATCAATCAGAAAAATATGTACAAATCCGTACCGACCCCGACACATGGCGAGCAATTCATGACTAATGAGAAGTTCGCTTTCATGTGTCCCATTATCATGTGCGCTAAATTAAACTGCAGTTACGAATTTCTGAAAGACGTACATATGCGTTACGGAATGTCAATTTTCTTTACCAAGAATTCTCCCTACACAGAAATTTTTTCTAGATAGTAAACAATAATTTTCTTTGACATCCGACTGTTACATCCTAATAGCTTATCCTTTTCCCTTGCAGTGTTTTACGAATAATAACTTCAGGAGTTACTAAAAAATTTTTTTCAAGATCTTCTAATCTTAAGCGAACAGAATGTGATGCTCGTCAATTGGTCACTGTAACTTTAAACCAAGCCGGTTTACCGTTTATTATTTTAATTTTTGGTGTTATTGCCTCTCTAATTGTGTTTATGTTGGAAATTATTTCATCAGTGAATGATTAACTAGTTTTTTTTAAATAAAACTTCCTAACTCAAGACGTTTGCGTTTGCGGTTTTTATTGGCATTTGACAATCTTCTCGCACCACCGCACAGCTTGTAAAAATCAATATTGCGTCGTGTGACATCTCACTTCTGTGCGTTCAATTGTTTCTGTCACGAAGAGTGAATATTCGATTTTTCTGGGGACAGCAACTTTTGAGAATTCAGCTGACAGCACGCTCGTGAAAGTAGCAATTTAATGGAAACTGCACGTGAGTGAATAATGATGCAAAATTGTTTGTACAAATTAGTAATCAATCTATCCAACGTCAAAAGTGAGTAATAAAACGACGAATTGACGAAGATTGACTGCAGTAGGCAAAAACCATCTACCCAGGGGAGCATTCTGCAAGCCAAATGAACCACGAACATCAAAATTTCGACTATATCTATTACATATTGCTAGAGACCATAGATTAGTATTGTCAAATGTTGGTAAACTAAGCCCTTGGAAAACTTCATTAATTTTTTTTAGAAAGTCCTAATTGTATTGCTAATAATTTTGAAGATAAGAAATAGTTTTCAATAAGATTGGTTTTGTAATATAATAATAATTTAAAAATTTAGACTTGGATATGCGAAATCAATAAGTTAACGTGCGAGGCGATGTTTACTAGCTGGCGTTATTACTTATTAAACAGGAAGTCGCAAGTTCCATATCACTAATCTATATTCTTGACATGCAACCATATGCCCTAGTTCAACACATCGTCATGACACACAAAAGCTGCATAGTACTCGCTATTATTTTCTTTCACATAAGCTTGAATTTGAAGTCATCTAGCACAGGTAAGTCTAACAAAAGTTAATTGTTCACTGCATATAGTTAATATATCGTCTAACTTGTGAATAGCAATGGATATGAAAATAACCGATCAAGTGGCAACCATATTACCAGAATTCATAAAAAGAAAAAACTGGAAGCATGTTTTGCTTATCAACGATCACATTGGTTATAAATAAAACCACACATGCAGTATAAAGGTGCAATTTATAAATTTGTGTAACAATTATTTGTTGATGGTAGATGCTACAAGTACTTCGTTATTCAAGATGTTTTCAAAATTTTACATTCGACTGACTATTGTGCGAAGTTGTAAAAATTCTCTTTATCAATCACATGGTGAATTTTATACTAAGAATACCGAGCGTTACATAATAGTATGGTGTACTACTTCTTTACTTCCCATCATTATCAGCCACGTAAGACCGCGTAGAATTCGTTACTTTACCTAATAATCGTTTTTCTTGCACAGGGTAATTCATTTTATAAAATATTCCACTGGTTATTCATTTATGAAACTCACAAAACATTTAATGACGATGTTGAAATTTTGTTGCCATACATCAGAATAGACAGCAATGTTTATGCTATTATCCCCCGTCAAGACGTTAGCCACGTAATTACAGCAAAGAATTTACCCGTGTACAAAAAAACTAATTAAAACTAATTGTAGCAATGGGCAATACTTCATTTATCATTTAAGAAGCCATATGACAATACCAAATCAACAGAAATGGTGGGTCGAACAAGTTCCACGGGAAATATAGACTGGATCACCAATCAAAATAATCAATTACCATTAAAACCTGTTAATATCAGTATAACATTCTTTAACGTAAGTATTTGAAAATATTATTGCGGTAATACCAGGAATTATTTTATCTTCTTGACAGCAAACAGGAGTCGTAACCATAAAAAAATTTGGTGAGAGTTTTCAGGTGACGGGTGAACGACATAATTTATTCCTCACTCTCGGAGAATATTTGGGATTTAGGTAACAAAATAAAATTTATCCTAACGCTGTGTGAAGTTGACTTGAAGTGTTCGTAACTTTTTGGACATATGTAGAATTACATACGTCGCAGCTTACTTTGATAACGGCAAGGTGAATGCATTTGATCTTATAGAAGCTCAAGTAATAGATGGCGTAAGTTTACCATCAAGAAAACAACAATAAATTGGTAACAAAAACAATATTTGGTTACGTTTTAAGTATGCTAATGTCACTGGCAACCTGTTGATGGTCGACGCCAAATCTAATCGTAATTTGGATCACACGCCATTTGTCTTTAAGAGTGGGCATATCGTTGCCTTTAAAAAATTTGACGAACACAAGGCGTTTGATTACCTCGCATCTTATTCTCATACATTCAGTGACAGAGTTTGGCGTTTGATCACTGCAGTCATTCTCATATACACTGTGCTCTCATTTTTTACTTCGAATTATTCAAGAGTCCAGATAAATCAAAGTCCCCAGACTCCCCACGCACACATCATTTACAACAAAATCAACTCGTTTCTCCAAGATTTTCTCACAATTTATCCAACACAAGGTTTGAAGTGACCTAATTACGGAACATGACCTATCTATAAATATCTTATTGTGAAATATCAGGTCTTCACCGGTTACACTCTCCACCAACATCAAAAAAGATCGTCGTTGTCGTTTTATTTTGCTTTACATTATGCATAATGAGCTATTACAACTCTGTGCTAATGGCTTCATTAGCTGCCACCAAACAAAAAGGTCATTACGACACCCTTCAAGACTTGATTGACGACGGTCAGTTAAAAATCGGAACATTCTATAAATCACCCACGGAAAACACTATGAAAGTACACTAAAGATTCATTTACTGTATATTATTGTTTTCACTTGTCTAAAATTTTGTGTAATCCTCAGACTGCCACCGTAGGTATTTTCCGCCAGGTCACTCAGAGAAATATCTACCAAACTGTAACATCAGTGCAGAATGCTATGGAATCTATGACCAATGACAAATTCGCTTTCATGTGTCCTATAATCGTCTGCGCCAAATTAAATTGCAGTTACGAACTTCTGAAGGACGTACATTTGCGTTACGAAATGGCAATTTACTTCACTAAGAATTCTCCATACACAGAAATCTTTTCTAGATACTGTAGTACACATTTTTAATATCTAACGTTCGACTGCAAACTTCAATAGTTTTTTCTATTGCAGTGTTTTACGAATATTGACTTCTGGAGTTACTAAAAAAATTTTTGCAGCCGCTTCAAATGTTGAACGAGTAGACTGTGCAGCCCGTCAATCTGAATTGGCAACTGTAACTATAAACCAAGCAGCTTTACCGTTTATTATTTCAATTTTGGGGGTCATTTCCGCTTTGGTTGTGTTTATATTGGAAATTATTTTGTCATACACAATGAACAACTGATTTTTCTTAAATAAAAATTTATAATTGATGATGTTGTAATTTTTGTTTGTGCAGACTCGCGTGCCAATATCATAACATGTCACTGCTCATTTTTGCGCGTTAAATTAATAATGTATAACTAATCGATAATCGACTTTTCAGCTGGCAACTACTTCTTGGAATCCAGTCGATGCCCCGACCGAAAAAGTAGCCAATTAATAGAATGTGCACTTTAGCAGTTTTCAGTAGAAATTGTGACAGGCACTTAAAAAAAACCTCAAGAAAATAACTTCACATGGTACTTATTGAAAAGTACTTATGCCATTCTCTGCAATAGTATCAAATGCAATTTTAAAACTGAGGGAAGACGTGTACAATGTCAGATAAAAATTAGAATGGAAAAATATTGCACAAGGATCTAGAATGAAAAACGTTATTTTAATGTAATTTTACCTTTTAATAAAAATATTTAAATCGTCCTTGTTTAAATAAACACAAAAGTCTAAAAACAATATTGTGTCGATGGAAGAAATATTGACACTGGAGCATAACGTTGAAAATTCACTTGAAAATAATTCTTCACTGCCATCTATTTCAAGATATTTTAAACTTGTCAATTTCTGCAAAATAAAAACACATTAAACATTTTGTGACATGTTTTATAGAATTGTAAACTAAAAGTGAAAAAAAAAAGTGAAAAAATTAAGGTCAGTTAAAGTTTTTGCTTCGCTGAGACATAACTTTTCCAGGTGACAACATTGGATAAACAATTGGTACACATTACCGCTTACATTATCTAATCCTCCAATGATCAAATGCTATAATTATGATCCTAGTTGATTGAAAAAATTTGTAAACGATCTAATAAAAGTCAGAGCTAAAAAAAAAAATATGCTGTGTAATTTACTTGCAGCGCTTTTTTCGATCCTTTTGTTGTGGTGGAGGGTTGTTGTGGTAATAGCATTTTGTAATTTACGACTTCTGATATAGAAAATCAATAAGTCAACGTACGTTGCGTTGTTGACATTAACGTTTATATAGTAACAGGAAATCGTAATTTTGTCATCGTTGACATACATTTGACACGCAACCCCAAAATTGTTCAACGCGACACCATGGTTATCAAACGCTGCGTTGTCTTTGCTGTTATTTTACTGCAGTCAAGTTGGGCCTTATTTAACAAGTCATCTAGCACAGGTAAATTTAAAACGTAAAATATTCATTGCATATTGTTACACAACTTGTATGCGTATTTTTTGAATTATAGCAATGGATACAAAAATAACTCAAATGGCAATCATATTACCAGAGTTCATCAAAAGAAAAAACTGGAAGCATGTGTTGCTTATCAACGATCACATTGGTCATAAATAAAATCACGGTAATAGACAATTAAATGTGTAACGGAATTTCTTTGTGGTACGTAGCAGATGCTACATGGTTATTTAAGATGTTTTCGAAATTTTACATCCGACTGACTATTCAACCAAATTGCAATCAATCACTTAGTGAACTTTTTGATAAGAGAAGTGAGCAGTATATAATCGTATGGTGCACTACATCTTTTCTTCCACTCATTACCAGAAAAGTAAGTCTCCAATAGAATTCACATTATTAAGTCTTGTTAAATCTAAGAATAATTTTTCTAATACAGACTCATTATTTTTTCAAAATATTCCACTGGTTACTTCTGTACGAAACTCACAAAACTTTTGACGATGCTGTTGACATTTTATTTTCACATATCAGAATAGACAGCAATGTCCACGCTATAATTCCGAGCCAACCGGCCATAAACTACGTAGCTACATCAAAACTATTTACCAGTATATATAACAGAATAACATGATTAAAGTTATTTACAGAAATGGGAAATAATCCAGTTACCATTTAAGAAGCCATATGACAATATCAATCCAACAAAAACAATAGCTCGAATAAGTTCCACAGGAGATATAGACTGGATTAGCAACCAAAATAATCCATTTCCATTGAAACACGTTAACATCAGTATAACGTTTTTTAATGTAGGTACTTGAAGATTTTTATGCTATAATAATACCTGAAATCAATTTATTCTCTTGACAGCAAACAGGACACATATCCGTAATAAAAGTCGGTGAAAGTGTTCAGGTGAAGGGTGAACGGCATAATTTATTCCTCGTTCTTGGGCAATATTTAGGATTTAGGTAATGAAACAAAATTTTCACAGATTGGTTGATTTGAAATGTTCATGAATTCTCTCACGTATGTAGAATTACACACTTGGCAACTTTTCTTGGTAACAACAGCATCAATGCATTTAATTTAATAGAAGCTCAAGTAAAGGACCGCGTGAGTTTATCAATAAAATAAGAATAAATTGAATAACAAAAACCAAATTTGGTAATGTTTTAAGTACGCTAATATCACTGGCAACCTGTTGATGATCGACTCCAAGTCTAACCGCAATTTGGATCACACGCCATTTGTCTTTAAAAGTGGACATATCGTTGCTTTTAAGAAATTTGATGAACACAAGGCATTTGATTACCTCGCGTCTTACTCTCATGCATTCACCGATCGAGTTTGGCGTTTGATAACTGCCGTCATTCTTATTTGCATTATATTGTCTTCTCTTATTTCCAACTACTCAATAATCCACTTAAATCCTCATTCATTTCCACACAACATTTATAATAAAATCAACTCATTTCTGCAAGATTTTCTTACGATCTATCCGGCACAAGGTAAAAATGTACACAAAAATTTACTATGTTTAACCCCCCAACTGATTTCTCATCGTGAAATATTATAGGTCTTCACCGTTTACACTCTCCACCAACATCAAAAAAGATAATCGTCGTCGTTTTATTTTGTTTTATCTTGTGCATAATAAGCTATTATAATTGCGTGCTCATGGCTTCTTTAGCTGCCAATAAACAAAAAGGTCCTTACGAAACTCTTCAGGACTTGATTGACGATGGTCGGTTAAAAATTGGAGCATACCACCAGTCACCTACGGAAAACGCTATGAAAGTATATCAGAGATTCATCTAAATGAATGCTTTCACTACTTGTACTTCAAGAATGTCTTTAATCCACAGACTGCCAACGTAGGAATTTTTCAACAAGTCAATCAGAAAAATTTGTACAAATCCTTGATGATCCCGTCAGAGGCTATACAATTCATGACAAAAGAAAAGTTCGCTTTCATGTGTCCTATTATCGTCTGCGGTAAATTAAATTGCAGTTTTGAACTACTGAAGGAAGTACACATGCGCTACGACCTGGCAATTTACCTCAACAAGAATTCTCCATATACAGAAATCTTTTCTAGATAGTAAATATTTTTTTCTACAATATCTGACTATAAACTACAATAATTTTTGACTTGTTACAGTGTTTTGCGAATTTTATCATCTGGAGTTAATAAAAAAATTTTTTCATCTTCATTACATGTCGAACGAGAAGACTGTCAAGCCCGTCAATTGCCAACTATAACTTTACATCAAGCAGGATTACCTTTTATTATCTTGATTTTAGGTGTTATTACTGCGCTGGTTGTGTTTATGTTGGAAATTATTTTGTCACGCACACTGGACAATTAATTTGAAAAATAAAAATTGTCATGTCAAGTAGGTTTTTCCATTATAGTAGATGACTAATTCATGTAGTTTTATGTAATAAAATTTTCTCATGCATTTGTAGTTTAATTTCTTGTGCGGTGCACACCTCTTGTCTCCTTTTACTTGCTGTGTTAATATCAAATTTTTGTTTACACAATTTATTTACTAGACTAATGCAGGTGGCGCCACTTAGTGACGAAATTTGTAACTACTTTTTACGTCATTAGAGTTCGCCACGGGTCATTTAAAAATGGCGACTATCATCGTGAGTTAAAATACCTCCTTGGGAAGAAATAGTGATTCTGGATGCCACACATTAATTTTCGTAAGTTACAGTTAATATCCTGATTTTACAACCCAATTAGATTAATCTGATACCACAAATTATTATCGTAAAAATTTAAATTTAGAGAAAAATCGTTAAAGTTATCGCGGATGTTGAGAAATCCGTGATAAAAATCATAAAAATTTTATTTTATAATTAATTTCAGTGAACGCCAAGTCCCGCAAATGGCAATTGCCAATAACTCGAGTCAAAAGCCTCATTTGGCAACCGATTCCCCGGTTAAACTCACTCAATTTACGCCACTAAGCTCCGAAGTCCGAACGTCCATCGGACCTTTTTCGTTATCTCGGTTATTTCGACGAGGCAAATCAGGTTTGCGATATTTATCCATAAAAAAATATTATTTAAAACCAAATTTTAACTTACCGTAATTTTGCAGTTGATACTCCAGATTCGATTAACAAAGCACAAGAAACGATTTTACCGTTGGATGAATCAGAGTTGATTAAGAAAGAAAAAGAAGCGCAGAATTCTGGACAAGGGAGCAGTGAATTTCCTAAAGAATATTGGAAAAATGCTGAATCGATGACTGTAAGATTTGTTTTGAAGATTTTAATTCGTTTTGCAGATTTAATAAATATTTTTATTGCGTGTAGGTGCCCACGAATCCAATATTGACAGTGACGCCGCCGGTTGAGAGTGTTTTGTCACGTGATAGGGAACGAGATATTGTTTATACACGGAGCTTGACCAATGTTTTGCGTCGAATTAGTAGCATCAGAGATAAACGAGGACAGGTAGAATATTTATTTAGTGAATTTTTTAGTCGAAAATCGAAATTTTTGCTCAGGGGATTTTTTTGTTTTTAAATTTTAGATGCCACAATCGTACAAGGATAGTGATTTTAAACAGTATTGGATGCCGGATAATAATTGTAAAGAATGTTACGAATGCGGAGATAAGTTTACAACGTTTCGAAGACGACACCATTGTCGCGTTTGTGGACAAATTTTCTGTAGTCGTTGTTGTAATCAGGAAATTCCGGGCAAAATTATGGGTTATACAGGTGAGGGTTATTGGATTTTGTTACTTAATTTTTCAGTACCTTTTTCATGGATTTTTTATTGAATTTTTAATTGATTTTCAGTTTAGTCGATTTTCATAATTTTTTAAATCGGCAAAATTGATACTTTGAACTTTTTTGTGGTTTAAATTTTTCTACGGTTGAAAAATCACGTTTTTCGATTTATTTACTTGTTTTTCTTTATTTTCAGGTGATTTGCGTGTTTGTACACACTGTTGTCGCATCGTCCTATCCTACATTCAATCTTCCGACTTGGGAGCTGATTTACATACTCTTCAAGAAGACTTGCATAATAAACTGAGTATGCTTAATACGTATCCCGAGTACGGGAGTCAAGAATTTGGGAGCCGAAGTTCGCTTCGACGTAAAACATCGGTCGGTTTTCGTGAAGAAGATTTTACTCGAATGAGGTAACTCATTAAACCAAATGAAAACATTGGTACAAAAAATCAGTTCAAAAACCCCAAAATTTTTGTGCTTTTTTTAGGTCGACAAGTTCATCGGACATTTCATCATTTTCGTCGACAGACACGATGACGGAACACATGACGAGTGAAAGAAGAATTTTAGTGCAAGATTCAATCCAATTACGTGAAATATGGCTACTAATGCAACACCAATTAAACGGAATCGAATTTCAAAATCATTGGCATCGGTTAAGAAATTACCCAAACTGCATCGTTGGAACTGAAATCGTCGATTGGTTGATTTCGATGGACAAAGCCAGCAATCGGTGCTCAAAAATTAATGAAAAAAAAATACTGAAATCACTCAATTTATTAAAAATTCTGATTTTTATTTGTAGTCAACAAGCAGCAGCGATTGGTCAAGCATTAACAGATGCTAAATTACTGGAACCATTAACTAATCAAGAACAACTTTTTCAAGACGAATATGCGTTATATCGAGTTCCTCAGGTAAATTTAATATTTTAAACAATTTTTTAGACATTTTATCAATTAATGATTTTTTTTTTAAATTATTTTAGTCGATTCCTCTCGACAGTCCCGCGTTGTTAGACGTGACGTCGTGCGAAAGTTTAGCCAGTGAGGAAGTTCAAGATCCGTTGTGGGTGAAAGAAATTGCTCAAGATGACGACGTTATCGAAAGTAATACACAACATCGATAATTTACTAAATATTTATTAATTTGAAATAAATCATTTACTTACAGACAGTGGAAAACATGGAGAATGTTCTATTGAAATTATTAATCACGGTAATTGTGAAATAAAATAACTTAATGTATCGAATTTTATTCCAAATCTATTTTAAAAGAATTTAACAAGATTAATTTTTGTTAATCAGATATGACATCTCCGGATTATAGTCGTGAAGAAAATAAAATGCATACGTCGGCATCCATGTTTTATTTGGATATGAATCTTCGCGAAAATCGAGTGAGCGTTTTTAAGCCGAGGAGTTCAGCGGTTTCCAGTTGGGAAATGGAAGATACGGGAAGAGAGTTGGTTTCATCCGTAGATCAAGGAGTTCAGTTAATTCACGAAGACACGTCACATACGACGATTAACGACGAGTTTCTGAAAGGTGCATTATCAACTCAAACATCTCAACCTCACGGTGAAGATTTTGTCGCACCTTTGGGATGGCATAATAGAGAGCACCTGAGCAACGAAAACGGAGAACGATTAGCTTATGATAGATTAGCGTACGATTTATTTTGATTTTTAATTTACAACTTTGAAATTTCAAATTTTTTTGATGTTGTTATACAGAGGGTCGTACCACAATCACGAACAGTTGTTGTTAGCGCAGTTGTTGAATTCGGAGGGATTATCCAACGCGTGGATGGATACGATATTTCGGATTGTGAGGTTGATTAGTCGGTTAGTTCGACCTGATGTGAAAAACGACAACGATGATATGGATATTCGACAATATGTCCAGTTTAAAAAGGTTTGTGGATTAATTTTGTATTATAAATATAATAAAATATCGAATTGGATTAATTTGTGGTTTATTTGTTAAATTTCAGATTCCAGGAGGAACGAAGAACGATTGCAACATCATCAGCGGAATTGTTTGTACTAAAAGCGTAGCTCATAAAAAGGTTACAAATTTATTTTTATTTCGTTTTACCATTCAATTAAAAATAATTTTTGATTTTTGTAGATGTTGTGTAAAATATCTAATCCAAATATTTTAATACTCGCCTGTCCAATTGTATACCAACGTCAAGAAAATAAATTTTTATCTTTAGAACCGCTAGTCATGCAGGTAAACAAAATTTTCTAACGTCGACAATTTAAAAAATTATTTAGAAAAATAATTTTTATTGATTTTTCTTTTGCAGGAATATAGTTATTTAAGAAACGTTGTATTAAAAATCGCATCTTTTAAACCCGATATTGTGTTAGTTGAAAAAACGGTTTCGAGATTAGCGCAGGATTTCTTACTTGAACACGGGATTACGCTCGTTCTTAACGTCAAACCAGTAGGAACTTAATCTGGAACTTTTTTGTTTAATGAATAAATAACAAAAGTTTTGATTTAAAATTTTAGTCAGTTATGGAACGCGTTGCTCGCTGCACACAGGGTCACATCGTTTCGTCGATCGACGCGCAAATTAACAAGCCTCAACTCGGAATGTGCCATAGTTTTCGAGTTATCGATCACGTCTTACCAAACGGTACCATTTTCATTTCACTTTGCACATTTTTCAAATTTGTACATTAATGAATAATAATTTAATTTACTTACAGGTAAAACAAAAACTTTAATGTATTTCGACGGCTGCGCTGCGCATTTGGGCTGTACGGTGACGCTACGTGGCGCTAACAATGTCGAACTAAGAAAAGTAAATGGCAAAATAACAAATTTTAACTATAAATTACTAAATTTTATTATTTTTTAATCTCAGGTGAAAAAAGTAACTCAATTCATGGTTTACGTCGCGTATAACTGGCGATTAGAACGCTCCTACTTAATGGACGAATTCGTTATGCCACCGCCTTTACCAGAAGAAAATCAATTTTCGATTATAGCGGATCAGTCTGATGTCGACGAAAAATCGGTCGACGGCGAAATATCGCTCAAATCTCGTTCAACGTCAGTCGCGTCCGACGATACAATTCGGCCTTCAAGCACTACGTCAAAAGAAAACGAAGTCGAGGTTGACGTTATGTCAACAGAAAATTTTCGAAAACTCGACAGTCAATTTGTCGACGATTTCAGCGACCCTCTACACTCGTTTCTCAACTCCGAAATCGACGAAACATCGATTTCAACACGTCATCCGTCTGAATTACGCGTTTCCTCCGTTCCCTTGTCGAACGCTTTTCGACGTCATTTAGATGACGTCATTTTATGCGCATCACCGAATATTAAACATTCCGTGCCGTATTTGGAAAGCGACGCAGGACGTCGTTGTATTTTAAGACGTTTTTTCCCGACAGAATTATACTGGAGTGCGCAGTTGAGGAAAGAAACCAACGCTGTGCGCAAATCCCAACTCGTCGACAACACAGACGATCCACAATTAACGTACGACACTGTTGTCGACGGAGTATTATCGGACAACGTTGTCGTCAAACCATCTCACGCATTCACGAATCGGCAGTTGACAATGCAAATGGAGAAAGACGTCAAAGCGCGGGATTTATTAGCGGATTTCAGAGCGAGAGGAGGACGGATTAAGAGATTATGTACGCATGAGCAGAAGGAAAAGAGTTCTAAGGGAGTTAGGAGTTCGAGAGACGCGGTGGATTCTGGGTTCGTGTCGAATTCAGCTTTGATGTGGGAGAGAAAGGTGAGAAAATAAATTTTGTCGACAATTTAATCCTTATCTTTTAATCTTTTAGATCGACGCACTGGATCCTTTTTACCACCAACGTCTTGTCGTACTTCTGTGCAGCTATTCCATGGAATCGAGCAACGCGCCAAACTTCTGCGTCAGCCCTCGGTATAATAACAAATTCCAAAATCCCAAAATCAAAATTAATCCAAATATTTTTTTTAATCCAGATTAGTCAACATGGATTTTTACGGTTGTAACGACATTACTTTAGGTGGATTTTTGGAACGATATTGTTTTCGACCGACTTACGCGTGTGGAAGTCAAACGTGCGAAACTCCGATGACGAATCACATTCGAAAATTCGCGCACGAGAACGGGTGTGTTCATATTGTTCTGCGGCAGATGGAGAACCCAAGCCCGCTTTGCCAAAACACGATCGTCGTGTGGAGTTGGTGTCGAAAATGTGGACAAGTAAGATAAAAATTAAAATTATACGGATGTCGAAATAAAAAAAATTTTATTTTTAGTTGTACAGAGTATAAAAAACTGTCTACATGGCGACATACTTAGATAAAATAAAGTTACCCTAAATTATATTTTAATATTTTTTCAATCAACAAAAATAAAATATGTCGACAATAAAAATCAAACATCGAAATTACTGATTTTCGTATATTTTTTGTTAGTAAAATTTCATACTATCGAGGTTATCATTATTAACTTTTAAAGTGTACTTAAATAACTAATGGTATTGCTAAACTTGTCACCATTTCGAGTTTATCGACACAAATTTCAATATCAACTTTCAGAGGTTGATGAACTCGACATATCAACTCCCAATTTTCAAAAACATTTTCTAATATAAAATTATTTATATTTTTAGGTTACACCTCGCGTTCCTTTATCTTTAGACGCTTGGTCGCTTTCATTCGCCAAATATCTTGAGCTTCGCTTTCACGGAACCCAATATCTTCGTCGAGGCGTCCATGACTGCAGTCATCTTTTACATCACGATTATTATCAATATTTTAGTTACAAACAACGAGTTGTTGCATTCAAGTAAGTTTTATTTAATATTTATGCTTATTAGTGACATCATTGATATCTAATCAAGTTTTCAGTTATTGAACTCGATAGATTAAGAAATTGGACTTTTTATTCGACGTAGTTGATTAAAGTTCGTTTTTTATGTGGTAAGATTTGAATGTCAGTTTTAACGTTTTGAAGGTTTTATGGATGGTATTTGTGAGTAATTACAATGTCAGTTATGTAATGGTGACATGTGGTTGAGTAATTAGTTTTCTTTTTGATTTGTGGCTACTTGTGTGAAGGTTAAGAATGAAGAAAATATTTTGTAGTGGGTGATTGGAGTTAGAATGTTATTGTAGTGAGGCTTGGTGGGTTTGGTAGGGTTGGGCATGAAGTGGTAGTCACTAGTTTGAGATTATAATCCAGTTTTAACTAGAAGTGACCAATATTTTATTGGACATTGATTTTTACGCAGTGAAAATTGATGTTAAACTAAATGTCAGTTGCAGCAATATTTGGTGAAATTTAAGCAATAACCTGATCAAAACTTTATACAATGCTTGGTTAAAAATATAAGTCAATGACCAAAATTTAACTACTTTTTGACCAAAATTTAACTACTACTTGACCAAAATTTAATTACTATTTGACCAAAATTTAATTACTACTTGACCAAAATTTAACTACCACTTGACCAAAATTTAATTACTATTTGACCAAAATTTAATTACTATCTGACCAAAATTTAACTACTACTTGTCCAAAATTTAACTGCTATTTGACCAAAATTTAACTACTATTTGACCAAAATTTAACTACTATTTGACCAAAATTTAACTACTACTTGACCAAAATTTAAGTCATACATGACTAAAATTAATTTACAACTGACCATGATTTAAGCAGTACCTGACCAAAAAGTAAAACATGACCAAAATCTAACTACTACTTGTCCAAAATTTAACTGCTATTTGACCAAAATTTAATTACTACTTGTCCAAAATTTAACTGCTACTTGACCAAAATTTAAGTCATACCTGACAAAATTTTGGTCAAGTTTTACTTTTTGGTCAGGTACTGCTTAAATTTTAGTCAGGTATGAACTTAAATTTTGGCCAAGTGAGAGTTAAATTTTGGTCAAGTAGTAGTTAAATTTTGGACAAATAGTAATTAAATTTTAGTCAAGTAGTAGTTAAATTTTGGTCAAGTAGTAGTTAAATTTTGGTCATGTTTTATTTTTTGGTCAGGTACTGCTTAAATTATGGTCAGATGTAACTTAAATTTTAAACAATTTAATGAAGGCAATGGTCGTTGTTTACCACAATAAAACTTTTAAGAAAATTGAAATTTATGACCAAAACATTCAACAAATTACGTCAACTTTTTTACGACCAACTTTCACTTTTTATTCTAAAACTGGCAACGATATTATCACTCTCCGCCCAACGCCCACTGAACATCCAAAGAGCAAGATCTAATGCCAAAAATTGATAACGCAAACATTTTTCTGAGAAGTTCCTAATGATGAAAACAGATGAAAAATTTCTTCCTTTTTTTTCTTCGACATATCAAAAAATTTCGAAAAAATATTCGTAATTTGATATCCTCGAAAACTTTCGCTTGATATCCTTGGCAATACCATTGACCAATCTCATTACCAACGCCGACACCGAACTGTCAACATGATTTTCACCGACAACGTTCTCGCTTTCTTCATCATCGTTTTGACCATTTCATCGACAAATGCCGACATCACTGTCGACCAACAACTAAACGCGATTTGGACGATTTTAGACAAAATTCAAGTCGAAATGTTGGCGTTAAGCGAACAACGAGATCGTTTTGAAGATTTAGCATTTCGACAACAGTCTAATCCTCTTCGTCGACAAGATCAACTGAGTAAGTCGCTGAATGACGTCATAAGTCGAATGGATGTCGTGAAAAATCAATTTTTCGATGTTAATAACAAAATGAACAGTTTGGAACAACATTTGAAAATAAATCCAAGTCGAAGTAAGGAGTCGGATTCGACCGAAATTCTTCGTTCGACACAACGGATTGAAACGAAATTGTCGACGTTGGATATTGATCGACATTTGCGACAAATGGAAACGAATTTGGAATTTAAATTGAAAAATTTAGTCGACGCGCAGCAGAAATTAATGCAAGATTTATTACGAGGATTCAGCGACAATGTCGACATCAGAAAAATGACGGAAGAATTTTCCACCACTTTAGACCGAAAACTACGTCGAATTTGTCCCACGACATCGCCACCCGAAATGTCGACACATTTAAACATCGTGCATCCTAACGGAACTCGATGGCTAAGATATGGAAATCGACAATACAGCAATATGGGTTTCGACATTGTCGGACAACCGAACACTCCTAGTCGGAAACAGGATAAGCGAAAACAGACGGTAGACGGTTCGTATTTGGCGCAGAAGCCGAAGGATTGCGCGGAGATTTACCGAATGGGATATCGGATTAGCGGGATTTATGACGCGCATGTGGAGAATGAGAGGAAAGTGACACCTGTTTATTGCGACATGGAGACGGATGGTGGAGGATGGACGGTGAGTAGTTTGAGGGGTAGTGGACCTTGTTGTAGCGAAATGGTTGAAGGTTGTTGTTGTAATAAATATTTTTTGGTAGATGATGTAATGGAATTTTGGGGTATGGGGTTGTGAACTTCGTTATAATGAATTTTGAGAGTTTTGGTATTTTTGTGTTTTGGAAATTCGGGGCTTTTAAAAACGAAGATTTGAAGATAATCTCGGAAAAATGAATTTTTTTGAATATTCTCAATTTTTGGAAATTTTCTCAATTTTGAATTTCATTATACCAAAAAATTTAACAAAACTTTTTTATAACCAAATCCTTTTTTTACCATTAATTTAATTACAACAAACCAACTTTTCACTTCGCTACAACAAAACCCAATCTACACCACCAGAAAAAAATCAAACTCCTTAACTAAGAAGACTAAAAATTCTAGGTCATCCTCAGACGCGACGACCAACTAAAACCCTACGAAAACTTCGACAGATCTTGGGGCCAATACGAAAAAGGTTTCGGCGACTTAGAACGCGAATTCTGGATCGGCAACAGCTTAATCCACATCTTAACCACCAAAGCCAAAGTCAACCTCAGATTCGAAATCTTCGATTACTCCGGTCGCCCTGGTTACGCCGAATACGAAAATCTGCGAGTTCAAAGCGAACATTATAATTATTTACTCCAAATCGGAAGATACGTCAACGGAACCATCTCGGATGAATTTTCAACGCATAATAATTCTTTCTTTTCGACACCTGATGAAGATAATGACAAACATCCAGGACGAAATTGCGCCGAAACTTTTTATTCGGGGTGGTGGTTTGATAATTGTTTTCGGGTTAATTTGAATGGGGTGCATGTGATTCCAGCGGATTCAAAGGCGATTCAGGGTTTGTATTGGGGATTTAAGTTCCCTGGGAATGTTGGGTTGCGGGTGAAAGCGGCGCAGATGAAGATTCGGCCAACTTGGTTTTATGGACGTCGTGGATGAAAAAATTGGATTTTGGAAATTTGGGGAAATTTACAAAATTTTGTACAAAATTTTTTTTTTCAAGAATTAAGTAAGGGGGAAAAATAACTTAAAATTGAAATATTTCGTGGAAAATTATTGCAGGAATTTGAAAAGTTATTAGTGTTGTTGCGTTATCACATACACAGTACAATTTATTGTGAAATATTTAGTTTAGTAAGCCGTTAGTAAATTTAGCATTAATAAAATTCATTTAATGGAAATTTGGTCGAGATTTGTTTTATTTCTTGAAAATAAAATACAATATTAATTTTGGTGGTAATTTGGTCTAGGTCAATTTATGGCATTTGGCAATGAACATCTTTAGTCATATTTGGACATTTAGGAATTTTTCACTTTATAAAATTCTTCATAAACTCTCATGTATGCTATTTATTTATTTTAGGTATAGTCCAATTACTCTGCGAGAAATCGCATTACCACCTCCAATTTTATCAACAGTGGAACCACCTCTTCAGTTGTGCAGCATAATCGATCAAATTAAGGAACTAGCTGTAAAGTAAGCAAAATTAACTTGTTTTAAGTCTATTATTTATTAATACGTTTTTTCTTCATTTTGTAGAGGAAACGGGATGTACAGTTCAGTTTTGGAATGGTTATTGGCTACGAGAGCGGAATGCACTGGAACGAAATACGAACAAATTTTGTCTGATTTAGTTCAGCAATTACACGTAAGTCTCCATAAAAAAATTTCCGCAGTTTTGAAATATGTAAATTATTGTATTATTCTTGTTTTTCAGTCAGAACAAGGTGTTTTTCGAGAGAAAATCGAAGAAATTCAAATAAAATTGACTTCACCGTCAATTGAACATTGTGACCAAACCGGCTTTAATTCAAGTTAGTTTATTTGATTTCAAATTTTATTCCACTTAACGATAATTATTTATTACAACAAAATATATTTTAATCCTAGGTTCACAAACGAGTGAAATGTGGCAAATAAACGACTGCGTCGTCAATGTCAAAAGATTTGTTGCTGAAGCTGTAACAAATTGGACAGTGAGGTCAGAATTAAAAAAAAAAAATTTACGTAAATAATTTCTCACATAACATATTTTATTCTTTAGAGTTCAAGATTTTATTCAACAACGAAAAAAAGAAGAAAAAGCACCAAAGACCACAAGCGGCGTTAGTCGACTGATTTCTGCTACAGGAGCAACTATTGGCTCTGAAACTGTAAGATTTCAATTAAAAAATTATCTTATTGCATTACACCAACTTTTTTTCATTCACAGATGTCGCCAAAATCTCAGGACGAAATCTTGGAAATTTCCTCAACACCTCCAACTACCAGTGACAAAACTCAAACAAACCCAGATCCCCCTGGAACTCTTTCTAACGCCAGTTCGACAGCCTCGTTCTGCGCAGGCAGCAACACAACTCTCGCTGAAAGCGGGCAATGGGACGATTGTGATGTCTCACGAAGTGGCAGCGAAGATGTCTTCGACGA
Source organism: Stigmatogaster subterranea (assembly GCA_034696085.1). NCBI lineage: Eukaryota > Metazoa > Arthropoda > Chilopoda > Geophilomorpha > Himantariidae > Stigmatogaster > Stigmatogaster subterranea. The sequence goes on from JAQIWS010000006.1 coordinate 68,997, forward strand.
AAGAGTTCCAGATACACCATCTAACATTTTACCCCATTCTGGAAGTGATCCATTAATCCTGGATCCTGTTACACCGAGTTATGAACCACCTATAATTACTGGGGGTAAAACCACAATAAATTTTTTTTTTGACGATTTATTTGATGTTGTGACGTGTGACTAACCAAATAATAATAATTTAAATTTTTGTTGTTTTGTTTGAAAATAATGTTAATTTGTGACGTCAGAGAAAAAAAGGTCGTTGACAGACTACGTTATTATCCAGAACTTCGTATTTCGGTATTGGCAGTGTAATCATCCAGATGTCAGAACGGTGTCTGAATCTGCTGATAACTTCGGTTAGATTAGTTGTAATTCAGAGATTTTACTTCTGGAATGTTTGGGTAAAGGTATTGAATGTTTTGGTGATGGGATTTTTGTCTGGTGTCTTCACTAACGACTAATATCTGTGGATTATTTGGTTTTTGGGAAAGTTTTAGTAATAATTACTATAAATACATTTATATAATAATTATTTTTGAAATTTTTAGACGACGAGACCCCAAAAAGTGAAAGTCGAGGTCACGAGAGGTCACGATCAGAAGGTGATGGACGAACGTTATCTGGAGAACGACTGAAGCCTTTGGTTCATCCAAAAAATGGTTTAAATTTTTATAATAAAAAAAATTTTTTTTTAGTCGAAGTATAATTTAAAATTTTATTTTTTTGAAGTAGATGACGATGGAGTTGCGGTTGGAAAGGTTGAGACGAAATTAGGAAGCATGAAAACGATTTTATCGCAGTTGTTGAATAACTCGACTAATTTTTCATTACCAGTAAGTTTTACACTCTTCTTAATTTGCCTCAAAAAACTAAATTTTTTCTTTATCTAGTTACCACTACCTTCAAACGAACATTATCTTCTTCCTCGCTGCGAAAAAATCCCGGTCGTCGTCTACGAAGCCGAAGTTTCTTCCATCGTTGCCTACGCTCTTAGTTCCTCCGACTACGATCACAAAATACAAGAACTAAGACATACTTTAATAGCGCAACGCGACTCTGTGACCAACAGCCCAGCAGTTAAAAAGAAATTATTCAAACCACCTGAGAAAGAATCGGCATTAACTGGATCCTCTGATCAATCATCTTTTAGCGATTCTGGTAAAAATCAGGTAAAATGTCGCAGTTTAATTTTGATTAATAATTTTTTGATGTGAGTAACAGGTGCGAGTGGTCGGAAAAGTGGAATGTTGTCGTTTTTTCGAGGAAACGAAAGAAATTCAATGCGGAATTTGAAATCTCAAACCCAGAATCCAGCTGGATTTGACTCGGTGTTGTATTCTGCTGCTGCTGACAATGATCCTGAATCTTTGGAATGGGAAGAAGGTGAAAAATAAACTAAAATTAATTATTTTTTATAGATTTTTTGGTCGGAAATTTTATTAATTTGTTAATTTTTCATTAAGATTTGATTACTGATCGGGATTTACCGATGCTCTCTGGCACCGATGTCGACAAAGCGAAAGCGAACAGTAAAAAATTATCCGATTACCACGTCGACATTGAATTTGCTGACTCTACTTCCAAATTTTTCTGTCGCGTTTATTTCGCCGAACAATTTCGAAAATTGAGAAAAATGGTTTTTCCGCAAGGAGAAGAAACATATATTCGATCACTAAGTCGGTGTGTTAGTTGGCAAGCAAAAGGCGGGAAATCAGGATTAACATTTTGCAAAACTTTAGGTACAACAAAAATTTTAATTTTTGATTAAATTTTATTTCTGGGTTAAATTATTTCAGATGATCGATTTATTTTGAAGCAAATGTCTCGAGCTGAATCGCAATCTTTTCCTGAATTTGGACCTTACTATTTTCAATATATTAAAAAGTGTTTTGAGGAACAGGTATTTTTATACAAATAATTTTAATTGTAAAATTAAATTACAAATAATTATTTATTTATTTTAGAAACCAACTGCGATTGCAAAAATTGTTGGTGTGTACCGAATTGGGTACAGTTACAGTCAAACAAATTCGGCTTCGAAAATGGATTTAATCGTGATGGAAAACTTATTTTACGGAAGAAATATAACTCAGAAATTCGATTTAAAAGGATCGATGAGAAATCGATTAGTCAACACTGCCGGCAAACAGGAAGGAGAGTTGGTTCTACTAGACGAAAATTTACTAAAAAGTAAAAATATTGTAATTTATACAGAAATTTTGTCTAATATTTGTAATTTTTTTATTTAGTGGCCTGTGAAAATCCACTTTATACACGTCCACATTCCAAAACCGTTTTAATTGGAGCCGTTAAAAACGACGCACAATTTTTGTCTCGTCAATTGGTGATGGATTATTCGCTGTTAGTCGGAATTGATGACGTCAAACAAGAACTAGTTGTTGGAATTATTGGTAAAACATCAAACATATACCAACTGCTTACATTATTAATTTTTATAATTTTTATATCCAAAGATTACATCCGAACTTTCACCTGGGACAAAAAAATTGAAATGGTCGTAAAAGGTGGAATATTAAATCAAGGTGAATCTCCTACAATAGTTTCCCCAGAGTTATATCGAAAACGATTTTGCGAAGCTATGGATCGATATTTCTTAAATGTACCTGACCGGTGGACTGGGTTAGGTCAAGGCGTGGATTTTTTGTAACATATTAAAATAATAAAATAATTTAAATATAAATTAATTTAATATGAATTGTGCGCTCTGATTTGTGGATTAAATAAAAATTATATTTTTTAAATTGTCGCAAGTTTTGTATTGGGAAGATTTATATCTCAACATCAAGATGTTTTACTGTCTTCAAGCACTGAATTAAAAAATAATTTCCAACAGTAATGTGACATTGGGATGCAATTTTTCTAAGCAAGCTGTTCTCAACTGTTTGCGCCGCCTTGCAAAGTTTTTGCACTAGTTACCGCCCATTGGTTATTTTTGATAAAAATTTTATAGAGTAGATATATACAGTCGACGCGTGCTTATAAAATTTATAATTTTCCTTAGAGAACATCCAGTTACAAACATTTTCAAAATAGTTTTTACGTACATGTGCGAAAGTTTGCTCAAGTGTTTTTGAAATATTTTAATTTGTTGCTCAACAACCAAAGCGCGCTGATAAAAACGCATTCGCGTCAAAACGATCACATTCTGTCGATTTACGCATTATTTTTCTGTGACACAGAAATGACCATGACTTGTACAAGAGTGATGTTGTTTCTGTTTACTTGTCTTTGTCTTCCAATGTTTTCGGCCTATCTACAAGACGAGGAAGATGATCACAGGCCTTGCAACATACTCTCCAAATGTCGGAATTATTTATTCGATGCCATTCCAAAATTTGTCGACCGGAAGGTAAATTCAACACCACCACTTGTTAACTCTCTGTACAAGTTATAAATTTTACAGTACCAAGATATTGGTTGCTTGGACATCAGCCTATATCAAACAGTACAGCTAGATCGGTGTAATTTTAGTAGCTATCTTTTGCCAATCATGTCAAAAAGTTGCAAAACTATCCGAGTAGATGTCAGTACTCGCGTTAGTTTGTCTAGTTTTATAAAAGGTGACACCTTTCATTAAAGTTAATTCAATTTTATATTTTAGCCACATTTCTTGGAGGAACGCCTTATCATGACCGAGACAGATGATCTGATGGAGGCACTATCGAATAATGAGATTGAAACTAACAAGACGTGCTATAAAATTAAGGAATTTAATAAAATACCGAAATCAAAAAGAACGGTGAAACAATATTCTGACGTATATAAATTTTCTGTTGTTTATCTTGCGTATGCATATACTGATGCCTATTTTAATGTATGCGACTCATTTGACGAAATGATTGCATTGTGTATTCTTGATGCAAACAAAGCTGCGTTTGAATTTTTTGGGGGCCATTCCCTTCCTCAGTGGAACTGGGAGTCGGGATGTAAGAATGTATAGATTAATTTCAATAAAATAGTTGCAGTATGGAGAAATTTGGTTATTTAGGGCATTTTGGGGATACAGATCTATTTAATTAACAACTGTATATATTTTAATAGCAATAATTTCGATAATATCCATTATGCTAAATAATGATATTCCTAGAAAAAATCCAAGATTCGCAGCCAGATCGTTAACTAAATCAGACAATTGATAACTGTAATACTCCGTGAAAATTTCGTTTGTTTTCTCTTGGATTCTCAAATCAATCTGAAGCTTTTCATTAGTGGGAATCCAGCTGGAACGACTGATAACATACTGAATATATTTACAGGCTCGATGATAGTCACACTTATCAAAATCAGCTTCTAAGACGAATGTTTTAACTTTTTGCATTGTTAAGTTGATTTCGGCTATTGTTTGACATAATTTAAGTCTAGAGAACTGCATAAAAAGCAACCTGTAATAATAACATGATTTGATATTAACAAATTACCGTCAGATTATGTATTAATGTGAATATTTGAGTCTTACTTGCATGTTATTTGTTGGTCGAGCAGTTTCACCAAGCAGTTAATTCTAATTTGTCTGCGCTTAAATTCACTTTGGCAGGGTTTGTCCGCAGTATTTAAATAATGATACTGCGAAAAAAGTTAAAATGTCAAGTTAAAAACAGTTAAGCATACCAATTTTCAAATATTCTAAAAGCACCGAGAATTACACAAGTACCTCTTTTTTGGTAAAATAAATTTCGGTAGTTCGTTTACTGTATACACGTTCGGCATAGTAGAAAAAATTCATACCTGTTGATAATGAATCTTGTGTTACGAGCTGTAATTGATAAACGTATCTTTAACATTTTTAGGAAATTTTATACAATACCATGAGATAATTTTTGTACGATAATCTCACGTTATACGATACAAAGTCTGCGTTAGCATGTCTCCTTTTTATATGATCATCATCAACAATTTTTATTCTCCACTTGGCTCTAGAAGTTCGATCAGGGTCGTTTATATAACTTTGAGCTATAATTTAATTTTTGAGGAAACTATGTTAGTAATAATACCGTAATTTGGTCAATAATTGAAGTTATAGAGACACTGCCCTTAAATTTGATTTGCTGAAGTTTTAACTTAAGTGGACCAAATTTAACATTACACTGTATGGCAATATTTTGACATTGCTATTTGGTATTGCTATTCTTAATGGCATTAGAGTTACTAGATCTTACTTGTTTTTAAACTGACGCACTGGCCAAATGGTGATTGAAACAATTCGAAAATTGTGTAATTTTCATTCCTCATTGACTCCTTACAAGCGGTATTATTTATGGCAATATTGCACTTTTAAAAATAAATAAATTCAAGAACATCATGTAGTCAAGATTCAAGAAGTGAACAATTGAAAGATTACCGGTACTGATGAAAAGACTTGTTTTTTCTTCATTCCACATTCATTCCAGATTGCGTTCCATTCATCTACTGATATTGTACCGTTAATCAATTTTTTGCTTCCAATCTCGCTGCGAATGCAAGAATAAAACAAATGGTAGTTTTTGCAGATGGTTACTATCGGAAATTTAAAATGTTTTAAAGATTCCACGGTTACTGCTGTTGAAATTGATGCTTGCAAATATCTATCCATTCCAATCCATACTTGCCAACCGCTTAATATAAAACAAGCACCAGTGACCAGAAGCCAATAACATCTGCGAATCCAAGTTATCCAAATAGCACGCATTATTTTCAATATTTTACTTTTCTAGGCTGCATGGCGTTATGTGACCTTATCTCTACTGAGCACATCCTGCAAGTATCAACTGTTTGATATAATTAGGATATCCTCCGGAGATTTTCAAGATGTCACCAAGCTATTCCAATGTCATGCAGCACATCATTGTACTATTTTTTGGCATTGAGGAAAGAAAACTATGAAAGACAGAAATCTAGCTTCAGGTTCCATTTTTCTTACAGATAGATTGAAGACATCAAGAACTTTTATTTTTAAGCTATTTCATTTGAAGGAGGAGCCATTTAAAGTAGAAATGTTGCAATCTTCACAAATGTTAAAACTTTTCTTTTTATAATTATGGAAGACAGCTGTGCTAAGAGATCATTGCATTAACGGCTGGCATTTATTAAAAATCTCGTCTAACTTTTACTTTCTGAGGACGCAAGTGATTGTATGATATATTAGTATTGATGCAAAAGATCGAGTGCTACTGGTTGGCAACCCAGGTGAAAAAACCATGTTGAATCATGCAAGAATTTCACGGGCCTAAATAAACCTGCAGCATTGTTAGACCCTTCTTGCAGGCTACATTTCTGCAAAACAGAATACTGCAGATGGCTTGCAGACAAAGTTTCTGCAAAGTAGAATCTGCAGAGGGCTTGCATAATTCTTCAGAGCAACACTTGTCACAACCACAAGATTTGTTCTTGATTCAGTGAAGACTGGATCAAGATAGAATCATTCCAAGTCGCCATGTTGGATCAAGGTTGGATCTTGTGTGTATGTCTTGAAATTGTGGTAAGTGTCTTGTGATATTCTTTATTTAGTCAACAATTAGAGGAAAAGTAGTGTTGTTTTCTGTTGCAGTGTGTTGTGGAGTCGCTTTAGCATCATTCTTGACAACAATTCATGGAGGAAATCGTCGTCAATGTCGAGTACGCACTTGAACTTCTACAAGATGGCTGCCAGTTGTTTATATTTTGTGTAATATGTAGATTAGAGATTGAAAAAATTGCTGTCAATTTTCTTAATGTACTATTGAGTGTAATATGTATGGAAATAAAATAAACATTTTATTAATACTTCTAAAACAAAACCTTGTCACATACTTATACCTAAAAAAAAGCAATGGCGGAACTATTTCTGCAGGAATGTGAACGCATTTCTGCACAATACTGCACACTTCGTCTGCAGGAATATTTTCGGCAAAAAGTTTTTGCACAAAAAGGTTTCAATTTTGTGCAAAGGCTCTGCACCCAGCACTGCAGAAGAACCTTCTGCACGAGGTGCATTCTTCTGCAGAACCCTTTTCTCCTGGGAATAAACGTTGCAAGTCAATATACAAGTACCGCATATACACCGGTGCGGTACATGCGTTGTCATTTCTACAGCCGTATATACGTATGTTAATTCAGTAAAGTAATTTTTAATAAAAATCCAACAAACTCATTTGACAAATTCGCTGAAAGTATAACGAAATAAATCAAACATGTAAAATTTTAATGAATTCAGTTTTTATAGCACCGAGCAGATGGCTTTCAAAATTGGAAATACAAGTACTAGTAAACCAATTAGCGCAGATGTTTCGAAATAATTCCCAGTTAATGTGCAACATCCATTATGCGAGTACAAAAAGTTTCATTCTGAACGCGAAATACGTCTTGCAGCCTCTAACATGAACACTACTCGTATAAATGTAACTCTGTTTTTCTTTACCCTTCTTTCTGGTCCGACGTGTGACGCAAAACAAGAATCCTGTGATATTACTCAGGAATGGTACACCTACTTAATAGCTGTAATTACAAAATTTGTCGATCCAAAGGTACGCAATTTAACCAAGTAGCACAAATTTTAACTCGTTGAATTGAGTTCAAATTTATACAGTATCAAGACTTCGCTTGCTTAAAATTCACGTTTTATAATTCCACAACACCAACAACGTGTAATTTCAGCAAGTATCTTTTGCCAATCGACACAGAGAACTGCAGAAATGTCCGGAAAACAGTCAGTATATTTTAAATACCTAATCTCACCTATGTAACTACCCGAATTAAGGTGACACCTGCCTTAACTTTATTCCTTAGCCATATTCTTCACACAATACCATTATTGCAAGTACGTCAGCAAATTTGTTGATTGGTGCTTTAACATACAACTGCTTGCACACCGAAGACACGTGTAATAAATTTCGTAAATTCAATGAAAAGTCTGAGTTACAACGAACGAAGAAGGAATATTCTTACATTTACAAAACTGCTGCTCTTTATCTCGCACACGCGTACATAGGTCTGTATGCTTCTTCGTGTGAACAAGTTGACAAGATGGATCCTGTAGGTTTATGTATTCTTGATGCAAACAAAGCTGCACTAAAATTTTTTGACATCCGTGTTCGCTTTGACTGGAAGAATGGAGGTTGTTAATATAAATTTATATACAGTACTATAACGTAGGTTTATTAATATTTCAAGTACTATGTGATTTGGATACCTTTTATTGAAGAAACGAGTTAAATAAACCAACTGATCGTGATGCACGAGTGCGAGTATTTTTATGCGCGATTCGGCTTTGCGGCAACTCACGGCGGAGCGGCAGCAGGCTTTCCCTCAGCGCACCGTGCTTTTATTTCCACGGGACGGATGATTGTTTGGTTTGAATTTCGCGCGATTTTTGACACAAGACGTTGGGGGCAAGGTCGCACGTCACAGCGGTAACGGCAATACTCTATTATTAATTTCCAAGTATTAAGACAGAGAAATTATCAAATCCCGGTACCACTGTTTTGGAAAAATAAATTACTTTTAATATTTTTAGGAATTTTATACCATCAGACAAATTTTAGTAAGATATCTCACGTTACACGACACAAAGTCTGCGTTAGTATATCGCCTTTTTGTAAGATTATCATTATATATTTTTAACCTCCACTTGGCTCTAGAAGTTTGATTAAAATCGTTTGCATAACTTTGAGCTATAATTTAATAGTTTAATTTTTTGACGTGTTAATTCATTAACGTAATTTAAAAAAAAAAATCCAACAAATTCACAAATTTACTGAAAATATCACGAAATAAATCGAACATGTAAACTTTTAACGAATTCAGTTTTTACAGTGCCGAGCATATGGCTTTCAAAATTGGAAATACAAATAGACCAATTAGGGTAGATGTTTCGAAATAATTCCCAGTTAACGCTCAACAGCCTACTACGTGAGAGCAAAAATTTTCATTCTGAATGAAAATACGTACTACAGCATAATCAAACTGAAGCAGCCTCTAAATTGAACGCGCTACTCGTATAAATGTAAGTTGTGCTTACTTAACACATTACTTCAATTGCTTCTATATAAAAAAATCTTGTCAAGAGTACTCCTTAGGTTTTATAGTTTATTGTTCTGTATCTGCATTACAACACATCAGCTACTGTCATAATATAACGACAAAATTGTGAAAATAAAACGATCTTTCGTTCGACCACACGCAATGCCGCGGTTGAATGCAGCTAATGAGCTAGATATATAAAAATTTTAATATATCGCACCTAGCAGATGTTGTTCAAAATATCCATCACTTAAAATATTAATTCCTTTGCACAAATGCTATGGCAGTAATTAATAATATACTGCCGTATCTTTTGCGCATATAGCATAACGTTCTCAGCTCTAACGCAAACCTACTAACTACAATTTCAGCGGTCAAATTTGCTACATTTACAAAAATGAACACCATTCGTGCAAGACTAACATCCATTTTCGTTATCGTTATCAATCTTTATGGCCAGCAAGTCACTACTAATCTCGTTCTACCTGACAAGACGTCGCTCTATGTTAGTAACCAATGGAACAAGTACTTAATAGACGCCATTACAAAATTTGTCGATTCAAAGGTAATTGACTAATTCAACATTAATTTATGTAATTTTATATAGAATTGACATTTCTCTAGTACCAAGATTTCGTTTGTTTGAATTATTTGTTATTTGGCACAAGGTTTCCAAGCTGTAATATGAGCAATTTTCTTCTACCACTGGATACAGAAAATTGCAGAAATGTCCGAAAAAATGTGAATATTTTTTTTCTCATTAACTCTTTTATGTATATACAGCATACTATTGTTTTAGCAATAGATTACGGTTGTAGCAAGGTTGTATACTGTAGTAATTATTATTATGGTATGTTTTAGCCGGTTGATGCACACAAATTTATTACGGCAACTACATCAAAGGAATTGAACGATGCTCTATCATACAACAAAATTCAGGCGGCTAATGTCAACAATATACTCCAGAAATTTAATCAAATACCACAGTCAAGCAGAACGAAGGAGCAATATGCTGAGGTATACAAAACTGCTGCTGTTTATTTAGCGTATGCGTATACAGACGCATATATGTCTTTGTGCGAGGAAAAATACGGCATAGATCCTGCAGGTGTAGGATTATGCATTCTTGAAGCAAATAAAGCTGCATTTGAATTTTTTGGAGGTCATACCTTGCCAGATTGGAAGCCTGAAAATTGTTAGAATTAACTAAATAAGTAAATGATAAACAGCAACCCGTTCTTTTATTTTTATATATTTTATGTGGGAAAATGTAGGTTTATTAATAATACAAATACTGCATACTGCAGTTATTTTTAAGAAAATTTAATTACACTTTACTTAACACAAACAACTCGTAAGAGTTGTTGCTGTTTACATATGGAATTATTGCAATAAAAGAGCGTTACGACGCTTAAACTCTCTCACGTGGGTCCACGATTATTTCAAATAAAAAATTACAAACTACTGTACTGTAAGTAAAATTTATAACTTTTAATTAAAAACAACGTACGGTATCAATAAAAAAAACTCATTGTTCGCACATAAAATAAACAGACAATATATAAACACAAATCCCAGTCAAGATTATACAAATCGTTATACAAGGCAAAGAACATCGGCAATATTTTATATCCAATATCGGTGGATACCTAGATTCAAACTTAATCTCAGGAATTGGGATTATTGTGGACTTCACATCGTCAACGGTAAAGTCAGCCCATTTAATCAGTTCTTTCATATCATTATAATCATTACAATGCTTCTCAACCGTTAGGCATAAATTCACAAAATAATCCGTGACGTCATAAGCAGACGAAGAACTCGACTTAATTTTCAAATTGTACAAAATTCGACGAACTTCGTCTAAAATCTATAATATTAAATATTGAAATTACTAATGTAAAATAACTTAAAATCTTGCTTTCTTACTTCTCCAGCAAAGAAACAACCAGCTTCATCATCAAGTAATCTTTGCAACATTAAAAACCGTGAATGAAGAATTTTAATCACGGCGTTTTCGTGGATTAACGGGATTTTTTTCCCAATTGAAAGCCGTCGAGGCAATGGAAAACGAATCGTTAGATATTTTTCGAGAATTAGCATCTGAAGACGATGGTATTCCGTATTTAACATCATTGATGAAACAAAGTCGAATCGTTTGCAAACCTAATTCAAAAATTAATAAACCTATTTTGATTGTTTTGTTAGTATAAACCTACTCGTGATTTGTTTTTACCAATCGAATTTTGCCAATATCTTTGTACGGTAGATAATTAAAGATCTTTTCCAGCACTTCATTCGGTAGAGAGAGAATAGATTCGGGTGAAGTTAGATTATCTTGCATTTTTCTTGTTACTTGTACAGAAATTTGAAGCATGTTGTTTTCTTTAGAATTTACAGACATTTGAAACGTGTTGTTTTGTTTGGGATTTCTGTTGTTGCACTCTCGTGACAAAACCTCAAAAATTTAAACGTCAGTATAAAATCAAATTAAACAATCAATTAAATTGGTGGATTGTTAATTTGAATGAAATTCAACTAAAAGTCAAACTTTGCAGTTAAAATCAGCCAATTTATACACAATCTGCAATATCAAAACCTACAGTATACAATCATATAGATGAAGTAAAACTGACAACAATCTTACAACTTTTAAACCAACGAACACGTATCAATTTAGCTTTTGACGTTAGTCGTCAATTCATCAAAACACCTGGTTAATGCAAATCATTGCCATAAAGTAAATCGACTGCAAGCATAAAATCGTTAACGTCCATATGGATGAAGACAACTTCATTTGTTCGCAAAATATCTGGTTTTAATGGAGTATACTAAAGTCAATTAAATTCTGCCAAGATTCTTGCCATTCAATTCTTCAAAATTCAAAATTCAATATTACCGCGCGGCATTGCCCAACAACCAAACATAAGGCCTGCCACATGTGTTAATTTAATTTTACTGGTTGTGGGCGTGAATGTGTGACTTTATGAGCCAGCTGTTAACTATTGCACAAATTCAATCACAGCGCACGTTCAGTGTTTGCACACTACCAGATATGTATACTTGTTATATGTTAGTGTAGGATCCTAACTTACGTGTCCAAAAATTGCGTTCTGTGGTATACACGTGACATAAAGAAATGAAGTCTCTTCTACTTGTAGTCTTGTTCAGCGTGATTAGTGATGCTGCCATCGGATATTCCAGCAACAACTGTTCGGAATTAACGATGGATTTGTACAAAGCTGTGAAGGATTTGATCGAAACGTATGTCAGCCCTCAGGTATAAAATAAACTAACACGTAAATGGTTGAATGAATTTTTAATTAATCTTAACACGTTTTTTTACTGAATGCAGTATCAACAACTAAACTGCTTAGCGACCGCATTTTTCGGAGTAAGTACAGAGACAATTTTTAACTTTGACTTACCTGCAATATGTTCTCTTAATTGCATCAAAGTTTTAAATTTAAACTGATATTATATCACAATAACCGTTACAGGTTACGACAGATTGCGACTTTTCAAACATTGTTCCTCTAATTCGCACACCAAATTGTGACCTTCTTCGACAGGAAATGGCCAAAGTACGTATAATCCAGCTACTATACTTCAAACCTGCTCTTCAGAATTTCCAATAAAAATACATTTTATACAAAATTTAATCACTTTATTTATTAACTTTCAGAATAAAAGAATGAGAGGAGAAGCTGTAAATAAAGTGTTAAATCTACAGACCGCCCAAGAAGACACAATAACTTCCATGTACACCTACTTAGACAAAGATGCCCAACCACCCTGTGAGAATCTACAGAAGTTTAATAAACTTAACAAAACGCAGCGTGTGTACGAAGATTATGCTAAAATATATGATTCTAGTATAAAATACTGGATCTATGCGTATAATTGGATCATAGCCAAACCGTATGATGTGTATAGCAAAGATCTGCATAATTCCCGTATCCTGTCCCTGTCCATCAGATCTGCACCAAAACCAAAACCAGCAAAACTACGCAACATTTATGGTTCGCAGTGTTTGTATGATATCGATATGGTTGGTGTAAATTTTTTTAACTTAACCTTCCCATACGATCCAGAAGACATTCACATTTATTTTACTACTGTATTTTAGATTAGACCGCATCAGCACGAACTTAATCTTTGAATTAATTTAACTCACGATGCATTTTAATCCGAAGAAGTAATTAGTAAATGTTAAATATAATTTGTCGATATGGTATTTCTTGGTAATTTAGCACAATTTCTACATTAACGGTATAAATGTAACCCACAACCAAAAATGGTAAATAAACAATATTCACTGCAACCACGACAATTCTTGATCAAGATGTTCACAAATCGAACGCGCGCGTCACCGTCAAAAGGCATTAAAAAATAAAATAATTCATTTTAAACCACTGAAAATCAGAAATCAGAAATAATGTCCACGTAAGAAATGAATTTTTAATAAGAAATTACAACTACAAATAACCTCCACCTCCAAACAACAAATTTCCTTTTCACTTTTCAATAGTCATTTTTCTCCTTTAAATCATTTTATACATTTTTAAACATCCAATCAGGCACAAAAATATTTATTTATTTTACATATTTTCAAATGTAAAACATCAAATTTTTAATTATTAATCTATTTTAATTAATCTTAATTCGGGTTGTAAATTTCCAGTTACTCAACTTAAATTAATCATTTACCTTAAATTAAGTCACGTGATTAAAAAAAAAATACTAACAAAAAATCAAAACAAAGACAAAAAATTTTTTTTTTTCAAATATTTACAATATTTCAGTTACATTTAATAAAAAAACCATTTTTAATAACAATTATTATTTTTATTTTTACTTACAATAATAATTAATAATATATATAATATATATATATATTAATATATATTTTAATACTGTGCTCAATTTTATTCAAAACAAAAATTTCAGTTTCACTGTGCAAACGAAAATTCTGTGACGTGAAAGATATGATGACGTATGACAAAAAAAAAATTCAATTATTAATCAACTAAATCGCTCAATCCATGAATTAATTAATTTTTCACTTCAGGAAAATCCTAAATTGTTCATCTTTAACCAAAAAAAAAAAAAAATTTTTTTTCTTAAATACAAAAATTCATATTGTAATAATAATAATAATTATAATAATACTTATCATCAAAAAATCTACAAAATTAATTAATTATTAATATTAATATTAAAAATGTACAGGCACTTTGCAATATAAACCAAAAAATCTCCATTTCCGCTCTTCTCTCAAACAAACCACGACCCACCTCACTTTCTCCTTCTCTTTCGCCGTCGTCATTCGCGGACCGGTAACGTCTGCGGTACTTCAATAAGCGGAGAGTCATTGATACTCAAATCCGATTGATCCGCTTCCGCGGAAATAGACGCCATCGATTCAGCGCCGCTCTCGTTAGATCCCGCGAGATCAGCTGACTGATTACTCGGCGTGAGTCTCTTGTGCGTGTGGGTCTTGATGTGTTTGGACAAATGATCGCTTCTCATGAAGCGTTTGTTGCACTCAGGACAAGTGAAGCGCTTCTCGCCTGCGAAATCAGTTTATCACCCAAAAGCAAAAACAAAAACAAATAAGTAAAAATGGGAAAATTGGTAAAAATAACATGAAATTTTAGATTATCAACCTGTGTGCGTTCTCCGATGCCGCTGCAGCTCGTCCGAACGCGTGAATCTCTTCCCGCAGAAGAGCCAGCTGCAGACGAACGGACGTTCGCCCGTGTGCCAGCGAAGATGCGCTCTCAAGTGAGAAGTTTTTCCATAAACTTTGTTACACCCGGGAATGTGGCATATGTGCTGTTTTTTCTTGTTTTCACTATTCCGACTGAAAAATTTGTGAAAAATTAAACCAAAATTAGTTTGTTTCGAATTTTTTGGTGTTTTGAAAATATTTTTCACCTTCCTTCACCATCGCGACAGTTTGGACACGTGCACGCGACGCGACGTAATCGTCGACCGCTGTTGTTCGTCGCTTCGCCGTTAGAGTTCGTCGTGTCCGCTGTGACCGTCAGTTGAGACGAGGTGGCTACCTGTAATTTAAATTAGTACAAAAAATTATTTAAATTCGATCAATTTTATTATAGAAAAATAAAACTAATTGCGTGGATTAAATTGCGATTAAATTTTTTTTTTTTTTGGTCGTACCTGAGTAGGACTCAGTTGGCTGACCTGAGTTGCAGTTACGGGAGCAGGTGTGGTCTGCACGACCTGCCATTTTGTTGGGTCGTTGGGATCCTGTTGAAGTTGTTGACCTGCGGTGACTGCAAGAGGAAATAAACAAAATTAAGTTATATAAATACAAAAATTTTTATTTTTATTTTATAGAACTAAAATAAAAATTATAAAAATTGCAAAAATTGTAAAAATAAAAATTTTGAACAAGTTAAATACCGTCAACAAAAATTTGAAAAAAGTTAGTTCAACGACCTCTAACGTCACAAAAACGCTTTTTTAATCAATAACCTCAAGTTAACCCGCTATTACTAAAATAATTTTTCTTAATACTCCAAATCATCAAATTTTTACAACAAAAACTTAAAATTTCGATTTTTTTCTACCAGTTGAAAACTTCAACTTATTTCACTTTGTAAATCAGGTCAGTAGAAAAATGGGTCACAAAATTAAAATTAACTCGTATAAAAAAAATAAAAATCCATTCACGCTTCACCACGTCTATAAACCCATTTCCCGCTCACATATCAACCATCCAAAATTTTTTTCCCTAACTTGTTCAAAATTTCCAATTTTACAAAAATCCTGAAAAAAAAATTTCGTATATTATTAAAACAAATAAAATTGTCGAAAATATGAAAATAAATAAATAAAAATACTTAGTTTATCAGTCACTCACAAAACTCACCGACATTGTTCGCAACAACAGTCGGAAATGCTTGCGCAATCGATTGCACAGTTTGTAATTGAGGACTCAGCGGCGCCACCTGAGCGGTCAGCGTCCCGTTCGTCGAAGCAGATATGGCACCTTGCGTCGTCACATTCAAACTCTGAATCGTCGGCGCGGTTAAAATTTGTTGTCCTTGGCCAGACTGTGTCGCCATTTGTATACCAGCCGGAATCGTCTGGATAGGAATCCCTTGCAAGTTCTGAATATTCTGTACCTGGACCACGTTTCCCGCTCTCAGGTTAGCCAAGCTAACTGCGTTAGCGGGCCACCACGCAACTTGATTCGATCCCAGCGGACTCGCTACTAACTGCGTCATTCCGCCATTATTTGTCGTTGAAGTCACGTTTCCCGAGATTTGCGTCCCGGGGGTTCCGTCAGCGGACGTTGTTGATATTGTTACGTTAGGTGTTGTTGTTACTGACGTCCACGTTGCTGTTGATGGCGTTTGAGAAACTACTTGTTGAGGTTGCCCAGCGATTTGAAGCTGCGCCATTTGCATTTGCCCTTGCGGCAAAACCTAAAAATAATAATAATTTTGAATGATGCAGTGTTGTAATGCAGAAAAATATTGCTTTTGCAAGTTTTAGGGTGAATAAACATCGATTTTTCTTTGAAAACATATTTTTTTTATCGTGAAAATTCATTTTAAAAAATCAGAAACTGCAAAAATAATCAACTTTTATATTTAAAATCTTTTTACCAAAAAATCTACAACACAATTTTTTACTAAAATATCATTTTTAATTCAATTTTAATCTAAAAACAACATTTAACACCAAAATCAATCTTTTCTTTCACCCAAAAAACACCTTTCAAAAACCTTCAAACTTAACCAACCTGAGCCATCTGACCTCCAGCAGGCGCCATTAAATTCTGAATCGGGGACGGTTGTAATGTTTGAATGGGCACATGAATAGTTTGATAAGTTGTTTGTCCGTTACTCGTCGATATTGGTACTTGAATAGGTATCGTCTGTTGAAACTGATTCAGAGGTATCTGCAAAGCTTGCATCATCCCCCCTTGTCTTACAGCTACATTCTGACCACCTAGCGTTCCCAACTGCGCAACAGTCATCGTATTCCCAACTTGCCCAAGATTAACGTTCTGTAAAACCGTATTCTGGGTAGCTGGAGCCCGGATAATCTGTCCAGTGGGAGTTATACAAGTGAACTGTTGATTGCCTGCAAGTTGGATCGCTTGGTGTTGACCAGAGGCTACAGTAGGAATGAATATGGCTTCCTGGCCATCGATGGTGATGTTCTGTATTTGGGGAATCACATTGTAAGCGATGTTCTGTGGCTGCGCCACTAACTGCGGCGACTGTTGAATGATCTGTCCGGTGACAGGAACAACTGAAGCCGCGGTTGTGGTCAGAGTTTTGTAATTGCCTCCTTGGTCTGCCAGGACTGGGATGAAGTTCTGTTGCTGGGTTAAGACTTGACTCACGTCACTCGCTTGGATCACCTGGTTTTGACCAAGAACTGAAATACAAATTCAATATTAGTATATACTAGTATATACAGAAAAACAGAAATTCAGGATCAGTATATCTAGTATATCCAAATTATCAAAATTTAGCTTATCCAACATTAAACAAAATCAAGATATGAATGTTAAGGAAAAACACAACTAACCTACCTGTAAAAAAATATTTTTTTCCTGTTTTTTTCCTCCACATACAGATTATCACGAAACCTAATCAACCCTAATCCATAACAAAATGACTAATATCCAACCCTGTTTCCTCTACAACAACAAAAATGACGTCACGTTTTTCTTCAAATTAAAAACACCCTATAAAAAAAATACAATAAACCAACTAACTTTAATCCTAAACCCAACCCACACTCCCACCCACAAAAAAAATCCTCTCGCCCACAACCCACAACCCACAACCCTTGACCCCAAAAACCCAAAACTCAAAATTTCCTACCTTTTAACGTAGCTACGTTTTGTTGCGTCGCGGAATTGCCGTCCGATTCGGGCGGAGAACCGATTTTGCTGCAAGTCGCGGCCAGCAGGGCTAAGGGGGACGGCTGGTGCTCCTGAAGAGGCGGGGTTAATGAAAGGGGTGTGAATTCTACGTCAGCCATCATGTCCTCCCCCCTTAGGCAACACACCCACACAACGGTTTTCGTATCAAATTTCTCGTTTAAATCTCACGTATGTCTTACCTGGGAATTACTCGAGGGTACTACGTACTCTTGCGTCTGTCTTCTGACAGCCACTGTGCTCATTTTAGGCCGAGAAGAGCCCCAAATTCAACGACGAGAAAATGGAAGCCATGAATAAAACTATCGACGCACTGTTCTTCCCACAACCGAATCACATCCGTTTCTCGAAAATCATTCCGCGGCGTTGACCAGTTTGGGCGTTTTTCGAGGAGATAGATGGGGTGTAAAGGGTGTAAGCGATGCATATTTAGGCGTTCTTTTGATATTTAGGGTTGAAGGAGGTGGGAAGGTTGGCAAAATGGGGAGTTTGAGATTTGACCGCGGAGGGAGACATGGCGTCGGTGGAGGAGTAAAACGGTGGACAATGGTAATTGAAGTGAAATTGATTGACAGCTGGGGAAGAGAAGAATGTTACTTCAAACAACTCCCGACTCTCCTTTTACCCTCCCCCTAGACACAGCCCCCCTCGGGGTGGGATAACTCGCCGACGAGGGGAGGGGAATATTTTATTTCACCCCAAAACTCCAGATAAGATTTATCTCCGCCGTCTGGCCTTGAACTATGGAAAACCTTCCATTACAAAAATCACAACCTTCCAAAATTTCCCCTAAAAATTCATCTTCACCCCTTCTCTTACCAAAAATAAACACTAAAACACATTTTTATTCATTAATAAAACATTTTCAACCTATCAGACCGATTTTGTAACGCACAGGCTTAATTTTGTAGGTGGCGGTTTTGAGCATGTGAGAACTACATCGCGAATGGCGACTCACCCAGTGGGCAATGGTGGGAGTGGGAAATTAAGTTTACGCGCCCACTTTGGCCGGGGTAGAGGGGGTGGAGTTCGTGGGGGAGGCTCGGCTCTCCCACGGGGCGGGTCCCGATCTTGCTTCGGCCTTCCCACGCACACTGGCGTGACCTCGACGATACACGCCTTGGATTCATTTGGAATTGTGTTGTTTCTTACGCAGCCACGCCCAATCCGTGGTTGGTTGTATAAATTAAGAAATTTTTTATTTTGTTATTATTTTGCGTTAAAGTTTGTTGACGTTAATATTTTGAATTAAATGTAACTGGGTTTGGAAATTTTGGGGTTGAAATTTGAATTTTTTGGGTGAAAACTCAATTTTTGGGTTTTTTGGGGAGAAAATTTTTGTGGAAATTTACGAAAAATGGATTTTCGGATTAAAATTGTGTGTTTTATGTAAAATTATGGATTTTTATAATAAAAAAAAATTTTTTTAATTAAAAAATTAAAAAATTCTGAAAATAATTTTTTTTTAAGAGATCAATGACGTCATTTATTTTTACGGTAAATCCCGTTTCGAGGCTATGTTGGTAAAGTAGGGGAAATAAAGAGTTGAGGTGTACGGCGATTTTTATCGCAAACGGACACCAAGCGCCATCTAGTGATAGCGATGTTAAGCTACTTGTTAGTTAAATGTGTTTAACTACCAATATTTATATTTTTTACAAAAATTGAGACTAGTGATCAATAATTTAAAACCTGATGATTAATTTTTGAACTACACATAACAAATTACTTAATTAATACGTGTCAGTTTCGCCAAACTCTAATTATTCTAGACGTAATTACACCGATTAATTTAAATCCTCGCTTTTAAAATATGGACCAAAAAATAAAAAATTCATAAAAAAAAATTTGTCAGGTAAAATAAATTTCTGTGAATTTTTCCGTTGACTCCACACCTGTTCACAAGTTAATTTACATTCTTATGCAACTAATAAACGAAAAAAAACTAGTCAAACTGGAATGAATTAGCCTCGGCAAGTGGCGCCATCTGGTGTTAGCAAAATCAACTAAAAACTACAAAACACTACAAAAAATTTCCAAAAATTAATTTTTTCTTCGTTTTAACTACAAAAAAACTCAAATATTAATAAACCACTCAATATTTATTTTTTAAATTATTTTTATTCGACATTTTAACAAATCACCAAACTTTCCATGTTTTATCTCCAGATGGCGTCAAAACACGGATGTAATTAAACCGCACACAAGCCGCAATAAAAATTACATTTTTTTTTCATTTTTTTTTCACCCACTGAAAATTTTTTATTTCTTCTTCTCCCCTTTACTCAACCCAGCTCCAGCGTTGAATTTAAAAAAAATAATGTCGCCATCATCGACTACGTAATTTCTTCCTTGTTGTCGATACTTCCCAGCTGCCTATATTTTTTTTTCAAAAAAAAAAAAAAAAAAAAAAAAAAAATCAGATAAAAATTCAAATTTTTACTTCACTAAAACATCACGCAGCGACACGCGCCATCTGGCGCTAAAAAGTCAAAACAATCAATTTATAATAATTATTATTATTTACTTTGACAGCCCCTTCAGTGCCTTCTTCTTTAAAATCGTCATATTTCATCACTTCAGCCATAATAAACCCTTTCTCAAAATCGGTGTGTATTCTTCCCGCAGCTTGCGGCGCTTTTGTTCCTTTCTGCAAAACACAACCATAAATAACCAAAATTAATTTGATTTTGATTTTTATATATAACAATCCGGAACTAGGTAAACAAACACAAAGAACAAAATAAACCTTCCTAATATATCACATAATCTCCTTGTTCCGTCACTAAAACGGAATTTTAATTAAAATACCAAACATTTCTCATCTTCCTGTTTTAAGTAAATACCAAGAAATGAGGTCGAGTGACGACACGACCTTAAAAATTTTTTTTATTTAATAAAATTTAAAATTAAAATATTATACACAAAATTTTTAAGTATAATTTTATATATTTTTGAAGAGATACATCATCTTGACTTATTTTCAGCTTTTTTTCTGTACAACGGTTTCTTGTTGAAATGGTCAACGACATCTGGCGTCAGAAATTTGCAGTCGAAATAGCGGCGTCTCAAGTCATAAATATCTCTCCATCAATGTGCGAGTGTATTCCAGCAAGCATATCATTACCCACCATCCCACTTTTCCCATATTTCTTAGCAAATAAGCCTGAAATAAGCCTAAAATAACCCTAAACGCCGATAAATCAACCCCATAAACCCTACTTACATCCCAAAAAAGATGTGAGAAACTTTAAAAAAACACAAAATTTTTATTTTATAAAAAAATGTCCATTTTGTTTTTTATATAAAACCCGTATAAATTTTATAATACTCTTATCACAGCCTGAAACAACCCTGAAATCACGTTATAATGATGAATAACCCTAAAAATTCCTCACAAAACCTCAAAATTTTTATAAAACCAATAAAATATCAAACCTCTCTTACTATTATAACCACCATTTTTACTATTTTTATCCACCAAATGATTCCAAACAACATCACAACCTTTATTTTATAGCTTTCTCCTCTACCACACTTAATCATTATATTAAGCGACGCCCTCTGGTGCTAGAAAGTAATAAAACCTAAACTACTTTTCGACTAAAACATGAAAAAAGTTCCAAAGCCAAACTTTTCTAACAAATATTTTATATTAATACGCATCCGCATCCACATACCCAACAGCAGCAGTTATTAATAATAAATGAATACAAGACAAACGACTTGTCATCAGCACGACACCGAACAGTGGCGACGCGTGGTGGTTGTTGTGGTGAACTAAACGTTAAGTACTTGGTAAATTTTTTCCGGTGTAGGGGATAAAAGAATAAAAAGACATAGATAAGGGAAGAGGGGGGTGATAATAATGGAGGGGGGATATGAGTAAAGATGGATGTCTGCGTCATGCATAATCAGAGCATGCGCAGTCGGGGTCTGGGCTGAAATTAATTGAATTTCGCCAGCTGATGGAGCAGAAAATTGGTGCGTAAATCTGTCACCAGCAGTCGCACTTGAACATTTTCGTTACAGTTGTCGCGGGTGTTAGTACAGTCGAGTGCCATTTTGTTTTTTTTGTTGTTGTTGGAGGGGGGGATGAAAAATATAAACAATGGTTTATTAATAGGAAATTTGAATTTGTTTTATGTATTTTATGCTCTGAAGCAAAAAAGTCGCGTTAGAGAAGTTTTTTTTTTTTTCTTTCGCCATTTTGGTTTTTTACTCCCAAATCGACACTTAGTAAAATTACTTGGTCAAAATAAGTGTAGCATGTCGAAATAAATGGAGAAATTTTGTGTTAACGCCATTTTGTATTCCCCAATTTTTCTATTTAATTTTTTTTAACCGAAATTTAAAAATTGGAGAAAAAAAATTTATTTAGCAAAAATAAAATTTTCCAAATTTTTTCTATAATTAATTAATTGTTTTTATCATATTCAGTCCGCCATGTTGTTTTTCCCCATTAACTCCCGCATTCACGAAAAATTTTTTAAATCCAAAATTTCTCGAAAAAATTCATCACATCCGCCATTTTGTTTTTTAGTAAACTACGTCACAATTCACTTCAAAATCCACCAAGAGCTTCATCCGACTAAACCTTATAAATCCAAACAATCTAAAAATTTAAATTCCCTCATAAAAAAAAAAATCCGCCATTTTGTTTTTCAAAAAAAAAAAATCCCACCCGCCATTTTATCAAAAATTTATTCAAATATTCCATTTCTAATCCAAACCTGCATCCGCGCATCCCGAACACCCAAAACAGCTAACCTACCCTTAATCCCAACAAAAACATCAAAACAAAAATCACAAAATGTCGTCATCAAAAATAATTTCTTCTCGTATACCGTAAGTATTTTTACTTTTTACATTTGCTTTTCGTCCTCGCTAGGATTCCGAGATAATTTAGGCGGGAAATTACACGTCTCGTGGCACCGACATGTCTCTGGAGGTGGAGACAACCGCTACAGGAGTTAGGATGGAGCAATGTAATTTGGTGGAGGACGCCGTCTGGCGGCAGACAACAAAAGCGCGCCGCCTTCGACAACAACAATTTCTTAGAAAAGAAAATAACAGACGAAAAAAAAAAATTATAAAAAAAAAATAATTAAAAAAAAGGGAAACAAAGAATGTACGGTACTTAGTGACGTCATAAAGAGATTTGGATGTTATCGGGGTTTATAATCGGATCTGAGATTTTTGTTGACGGTGGATGAGGTAAGTTGATTTTGGGGTTTTGTTTTTGAAGTTTTTTTGGGGGGAGGGAAGAGTTATGGGTAGGATACGGAAATTGTGGAAAATTTGGAATGAAAATTTTGATTGTTGAAGAAAAAGATTTGTTAATCTTCAAATTATTAAAATTTATTTCTTGTTAATTTTTGGCAAAAGTGAAAATTTCCACGTGAAAAACTTCAAATTTGATCAGTTTTGTATTTAGCCAAACGTAAAAACTTTACCAATTTTCAACATTTCTAAATAATCCAACTGAATCGCATTTCAATTTTCTAATTTTCCAAACTACTAACTCGAAAAATTGACAGACATCAACCATTGTCACTTTAAAACAAACAACAATCAACAACAATCTCCTTCACACCAATAACTCTCCCCAAAATTCTAATATCAACAATAAAAAATCAACAAAACACTGCGCAAGAAAAACCTCCAAAAAAATTCTTTAAAAAAAATATTCTACAACACGAAATTACCCTAAAATATATTACCTCTTACCGCTCACGTCACACATCATAAACCCCCAACATTCATAAAATTCCCCTAAAACTCCAACTCCATACAACCAACCATTCTTTTCCTATTAAACAACGACTCCCACACATCTCACCAACACGTGCAACAATCCAACCCTACCAACAAACAACAATCCCGTACACTAGCGACCTCTAACGAGACTTAAATCAACGTCACCATAAATCCCGCCGTCAACAATCACCCTAAAAAAAAAAATCTTTTCCAACAATTAAAAATAGATCTGCCAACAATACCTACTTTCATTTTAAACAGTGTTCAACAAAGCTTAAACAATTTGATTTATTAAAGTTCAAGTGAAATAAATACTGCTAACAATCATTCAACAATGAATACGTTAAAACAATGCTTACCAGTTGTTGTAAATGTCATTGTTATAACATTTATTTATTGATTGTTGCTTAAGACCTAAAAATGTCAAATTTAATCGCGTTTTCAAGCGTTTTTGGACGCGTTTATAAACTTTTCTAACCATTTTTCAAAGTAAAAATCCTTAATTACCAATTGTTTAAACTTTTCTACAAACCCTAACCTATAACACTAACTTATTAAACCCATAATTAATCCATTTTTAACCCTCTAAACTCGCAACGCACGCTAAAAATCCCGTATTCACTTCCCTAAAAAATCAATCACACGTCACTGTTTCTTATTTTTACATCCATAACAAACAAACTTTTTGTCTTTTCCTTGAAACCCAAGATGAAAAGAGGGGTGAAAAAAGGGGGGTTTCTTTCTCCCCCTTCTGCTCTTCTCTTATCCCCCCGCCAAAGTCATTAACCAAGGCCTCCTGCAGATACTGCAAATGACACTCAACTAACTCATCAGTTGAGGCATCGTGATTACTGACCATTGACAAATCAAAGAAACTTCCGGTTGCTTTTCACGGAACCCCCTCCTTTATCTTTGTACATAACCTCCACGCGGAGGGTTCTTTAACCCCTTTGATTCGGAGAATGAATTAGCAGAGTTGATGGAAAAATCTGTGTCTGGGTTTCGCAACTGTGAAAACGTAGTGATTTTGATGCGGGTTCGCGGTGCGTTTTTCCGGATTTTGAGTTAAAGGTGATGTTTTATGTGAAAGTTGTGAAAGTTGATGTGTTATGTGAGGAAGGCGTTAGTGATGAAATTGGGAATTTTTGATAGTGTAGGTTTTTAAAGAGGGTTTGAGGGTAGTGATGGTTTTGGATGGTGAAAATTGGATTCTGGTTAGGTTTAATTCTAGGATGAATGTTTTTATTGAAAATGTAAAAAGAGGTTAATTTTTTATATATTAGTGAAAATTTTTGTGTGGTATTTATTATTTTTAAGCTAAAAATGCCGAAAAAGTTGTGTTTAAAAGGTTAAAATTCGGAAAAATGCGGAATTTTCTATCAAAAAATAGTGAAATCTGTGTAAAAATACAAAAAAAGGCCAAAAAAGACCAAAATTCGTCCAAAAATGGCAAAAAAACTGCAAAAAAATAGCGCAAAAAAAAAAAAACTACCAAAAACTCCAAAAAAATATGTCTCCACTTTAAACTCTCAAAATATGAAAGAAATTCTGCAACACAAAACAAAACAACAATCCACAAAAAATCCACATCAAACCACACAACAATCATCGCACCAAACTTTAACAACCCCAACAATCAACAATTTTATTTCTACCAAAAAAAATCCCAACAAATCTCCATCTTCATAAGCCTTGTACACACGAGTCGAGAAAGATAACCCTAACCCTAAGAGGAGGGTTGGCGTTGGGAGGAGCAAGAGGGGGTAAAAATTTTCGCTGATTCATCCCCCACTCATCAATCGTGAGTCAATATAAAAGCCGCAATTGCATTCAATGGTTGCTTAATGAAATTAGTCAAATCACGCAAACACAAGTTAAAGTTAATTACTACAAATGAAGTGGACATGATCCTTCATCAACCCACACCCCGGGGGCTTCCCCCCCAACCTTCCCTGCTTTTCCCCCTCCCCTTTCCAGAGTCTATTTTTCTTCCCGATGTCGTGAAGTTACGTTTAAAGAGTATGTGGTAATTTTTCGCAACAAAGTATAATTTTCAAACGTTAAAAATTACCACAAACGGTTTAAACGTAATTTGTTATGAAATTTTTCAGTTTAAATAATTTACCTAATAAGTAAATTAAAGAGTGTGGGGTATGCAAATTTTCGTAAATTTGGACTTATTGTTTAAAAGTATAAAATTTCTAATTTAACCGTTGCGTTGAAGGAAAAAAAGGCGGAAATTTCCATTTTTTTAAAACAAATTTGCCATCAAATTTCCACAATTTCTATAAGTTACTTAGTCGAAAAATATACAAATTTTCAAGATTTTTTCAGATAATTGTGAAAATTTTCTTGGAAATTGTTGAAAATTTCCCTGAAAAATGCTAAATTTGCTTGAAAAATGTTGAAATTTGCTTGGAAAGTGCCTAGTTTCTTGGAAATTGTTGAAAATTTGCCTGAAAAACGCTGAATTTGCTTGGAAAATGTTGAAATTTGTTTGGAAAATGTTGAAATTTGCTTGGAAAATGTTGAAATTTGCTTGGAAAATGTTGAAATTTGCTTGGAAAATGTTGAAATTTGCTCAGAAATTGTGAAAACTCGCTTGGAAATTAGTTCACATTTCCGAAATTTACAAAATTTTCCAAACACCATTTCTTAACATAGCAAACTCTATAAACCTCCAACCGACCTTTACCAACAACACCACCATTAAAATAACATTAGCCGTCACCCTCCCGACTCCTAACCATTCATAACCACATTTCTATATAACACCACCGCTACCATTTGTCACTTAAAAATTTACAATAACCATCCACCCACAATCCTCCCAACAAAGACGCTGTCATGACGTCACGTTTCGCGTGTAACGCAAATTCAAACCAAACAAACGCATTTTCAAAATCAATCCAACAAATACAAATACACTCCGCAACACTCTCACAACTCTCAACAAAAACAACAAAAGTGGAACAAAAATGGAAGTTTGCCATATTGGAATTTTTCCACGAATCGCTTAAATGAGAACGCGAATAAAATTCCCAGAAACACTTTCGTAGTCGTGATGACTACGAGCATTAGCACGCAGGAATTGGTGGGTCGGCGAGGTAAACACAAATAAAAAAAAATAAAAAATATTAAATAAAAATAAAAATAAAAAAGTGAGATATCACGCGTTGTACGTGTGTATTGTTGAAAAAAAAATGTACGTAGATTTAGTGATATTAATTTTTATTAAATTTTTCGCGAGAGACAATTTTGTTGTTTTTACTTGTAGTTGATAAAAAAGTGAATTGAAAATTGCAAATGTTAATTTTTAAGTAGTTTCGACGATTGTTTTCATTAAAATTTTAGTATTTTTCATTCATTTTTAACGTTTCTTAAGTTATACGTAGCGTCTGAGATTATCTCTTTAAATTATTAAAAATTCTTGTTTTTTACCGTTGTAGTGACAAAACAAACGTAATATTTCTTTAAAACGCGTTAAAAACGCTTACACAACAAAAACGGCGATATTTGATTATTGTTGTAAAATTTTTAAGCCATCGTTAAAATATTATTTTATTAATTTATATATTTTTAAACCATAATATTAGTAATTTAGATTTTATAGAAATGTTATTTTTATTAGAACGTACCGTAGTTAATTTTTTGAGGATACCGGTATTTGTGATTGACGGGTCATAAAAAGAATACGGCAATGTTTTAAGGGCATGGGTGGTATAAGGCGTGAACAAAGGTGTTTCTTTCTCCTATCGATAAACACACGACTCCAACGACTCCGCAAACACAAGTACGCGGTACTACACGATAAAATTTAATTCGTACCGCGCTACCGTCGACTACTCGACAAACTATGCAAGTTTTGAGCATTGTTAGAGAATTGTTAGAGCATTGTTAAGCATTGATAAAGCATTGTTGAGCATTGGTAAAGCATTGTTGAGCATTGATAAAGCATTGTTGAGCATTGATAAAGCATTGTTGAGCATTGATAAAGCATTGTTGAGAATTTATAAATGCGGCGTTAACAATAGACATCAAAAAATTGACAAACATTGTTAGAAGATATAACAATGTTTGTGTAACGACATGTTTGCAGCGCGGTACTTTAATCCACATCCCGTCAGGAACCACTCATCGAGTCTTCAACGGCGCTTGACTCGCGGCTAACGAGAACCATATTTCACTCCGCGTTGAAATAAACTCCGAACTAACGGTAACAATTCCTCACATTTCACGCATTACACAAACCGTTGCACTCCCCGCAAAAAAAACTTACACCGTCCTCCATTTTGTCTTTTTAAAACACTCAACATCACGATCTACTACAGTAACCCAACAAAAAAAATCCGCTGAATCATCTTTATTTTTTAAATTCCCAAATCACAAATTAAGTGCGCTCGCGTTCCTTAAACATCAAAACCACAACAATTGTTAAGATTTTCTTACAAAAAACGCGCAAAAAGAAAAAATAAATCGACTTACTTGAATCGTCCAAGCTTTAACTTCATCGTGTCCAGCGGTGAAAAAATACTGCAATTGCAGCGCTTTATATCCCTGGATAATAATTTTATCCAACGCACTACAAACAAAAACAAACAAACAAAAATCAAAATTTATTCATCTAAAAATAGAAAAGAAAAAAATAAGAGAGGAGTGTTTAAAATAAAAGTGTCAAGTATACAAAACGTTCCGGTCAAAATGGCACTTCACTAGCAACAACGGCGTTTAAGTTGAATTGAGTCGTGTCTTAATGGCGTCTTAAAACTGTCAGGAGTGAACGCTCATCCATTTGACTTTAGGCCTAATGATACTTGACAGGTTTTAAGTGCTTAGGTACTTAAACTTTTAACAACCTTCACTTCAGAACCTGACCATAATGCACTTATTTACACCACCGCAGGTATGAACGCAAAGACAAAAAGAGTGTTAGGTACAGTACAAAGAAAAACGGAAAATATGTTTGTAAAATGTTGAATTTTGTTTGAAACGTGTGGAATAATGTTTGACTATAAGCATTACATTGTTCAACAATGTGTAAAAATGTCCCAACATTGTTTACAACAATCGTTTTCACGTTCGCAAATATAAAATTTGGAGTGCTGTTATAATGTAAATGGTTAAGATAAGAAGCCCTAAAAACAAATCAAAACATTTAAGCCAATATCTCAATCACCAATCATCTTAAAATCAATTGTAATAATATTTTCTGAATCCTCTACCCTCGATCTATCCATCAATCTCACGTAAAACCCCTTAACACAACATTTTCCTGCAACAAATCCTTAAACAACTCCCCCGAACTTACATACTGTACTCGACAAATTGTTTTAATTTTAACTTCTATTACAGTAATAATTTTATTTTAAATTACCCAATCATCAATATATAACCCCTTATTTTAATCCTCTAGCCTCGATCTTTCCATCTATCATACTCAAATCACCATTAACGCGACATTTGCTATCTTACTCACCAAAACGGCAACCCCCTTCTGCAGTCAAAAATAGAAAACACGCTTCAAATTTTGTGTAAATTTATTTATAAAATTTGGAAACCAAACTATTGTCATACTTCACCGATGGAAAACAATAAAAAGAATAGCGTGCGTAGATGATAGAATAAAATATAAGGATTGATGCAATGATAAATGACGGGAGGGAAAAAATGGTAGAAAAGTGGAAAACGCGGTGTTTTGTATGCAGGAACAGTTTGAGACATTTGGGCAAGGGGAGAAGAGGAAAAAAATGTTCAAAAGCGAAATCCATGCAAATTGAAGCTATTTTCCATGACACACGACGAATTAAAAAAGGGGTGAAATCATCTAAGCGTAAAATTACACTCTTATTATTCCGCAAAAATGGTCAAACGTGAATTTTCGGCTTGTTTTATATGAATTTCACGAATGCGAAAACACGTATAGAGAAACAAAATGGCTTTATCAAAAGAATATAAATTTTATCACGTTGTACTTATAATTGACGTAAAACCAAAATTAACCCCATATTCCTAATCCTCTCATCCTGATTCGTACGATAATATACATTTTAATCCCGTAGATTAAATATCGTTTGAAATAAACCGATAAACGTATAACTATTACCGCACAAAAAACACAAGTACGTATAAATTTTTAACCCAATATCTCACTTACTGTCTTCAAAATCAATACCATACCCTGTAATCTTAATCTTCTAATCCTCGTACACGCGTTTACCTCAATTACGGAACGTCTACACGATATTTTTCCATCAGACGGTTTTTGATGACCTCTACTCCGCAAAACGCAATGTATTTCACAAGCAATCAAATTCTAACAAATATCTTAATTATTAATATATAATTCAATAACATTCTCCTAGTCTTATTCATCTCCTCCTTATACAAATATCTATTTATCTTCCAATAACACAAACCTCTTCTTACTACCGTTACTCCACAACGTATTAATTTTAACATATAACAAAACCAATAAAATTAATGTTCAATAGATATCTCTGCCAATAATCATCTGATAATCAATATTAACCATATATCCATAATCCCCTATCCCGGATCTATCCAACCAGCCAACTTATAACCCCCTTAATTCAACATTTACTTTTATAACAATCCGTCAACAACCCCCTACCACGTTGCTAACTTACCTGACAAATTTTTCCTTTTGTAATTTTTAATTAATATCATAATTTTCAATGACCCAACCATTAACAAATAACCTATCATTTAAATCCTCTAGCCTCGGTCTATCCACCTATCCCACCCAAAACACCATTAATGCGACACTTGCTAAACTACTTACCAAAACGGTAACCCCCACTGCGAAGGTATAAAAGCCACGAGCGATAATAAAGTTGACTACAAAAAAAGGAGAAGAATTTCCAGCTTTGGAAAATTAGGCGTGTAGAGGACCCCTAGGGGTTTGAAAAATGGTTTTATTAGGTGTAGAAAAGGCAGGTATACATCCCACAACGGGGGATAAAAAGGCTCCATGTGATGAAAGAAAACAAGCGAGAATAAAAGCAAGGTAGATTACTGTGCAAGTTGTTTCTTTAAGTAGAAAACAATGCTGTTGTTTTGTTTTGTTTTTGAGAGAGAATATTTATTCACGGTGACTTGAATTGATGTATTTTGGAGATTAAACCGCACACATGCATGAAATAAAATGTTTGGGAAAAATGTATTCAAAAATTTTGATTCAGTTCTGCACCATAAATAACGTGGAAAACATCGGATGAGTTTTGTATGCAAAATTTGTGTTTGGTGGTGATAAAAGTACGTAGTGAGGTGGTGTGAGGTTTGGGTGATAGTGTTAGATAAAATTTAGGATGGAGATATTGTTCTAGAAATGTTGTTGGTTTTTTTTTTAGTTAGGTGGTTTCGTGGATTGTAAGTAATAGGCTAAAATTGTGAAATTATTTTAGTTTAGCTTAAAATAACGGTAAATTTCCAATTTTCATAAAAAATTTCCATTTTTTTTTTTAATTTTTTTCTCAAAAATTTCCACTGTATTCTTCATAAATTTCCTATTTCAATCCAAATTTCCAACTTTTCTCTAATTTTTCTCTCATTTTTTTTCAAATTTCCAATTTTTCTCTAATTTTTATCAAAAATTTCCAAATTTCCAATTTTTGTGTCCAATTTTTTTTCCAAAATTTTCCCCAATGTACCAAATTTTTTCCAATTTGCCGATATTTTTCAATCCTCTTTAAACCCCACCTCAGCAACCTTCCTCAATCCAATCCAATTCCACACCCGTCACAACGCGCCACCTAGCGATAAAAATCCGCGCACGCTTTAAAAATTCGTCGTCAAGATAAAGTTTTAATAAGTTAGGGTATAATTATCCGGACTTCATTTTGGTTTTAAAAGTTAACCGTACCAACCGAGCGCTCTGGCTTTCGCCCTTTAGATTTATGTCGTTGGCTCGGTTTGATCACTGTAATTAACCAGTGATTTATTAATGCACACAAACCAACTTACATCTAAGGGTGGGTTGCAGATTTAAGCGACATCTGACGACGACAAACCAAAATTACAACCGTTTAAAGGACAACTTTAATTTCGACACGGGCTTTATTTTATAGCGGAAAATAAAACCAACATGGCGGAAGGGTAAAAGAAAAAACTTTAAAAAAAATGTATTATTTTGAATTTTAAATTAGGGTTAGAGTTGTGTTACCTGGTAATATTGTTTTCCTCTAAAAACTTTTTCTTTTCATCCGCGTCCATGTCCACGAGTTTGTTTTCTAATCCGCCGCTAAACGGGATCATCACAGCGCCTGCGTCGTTTTTATCCACCCAGTCTTTAATTTTCGGCAACCTTGGTAAAAGAAAAATTAAGAAAATGTTTAGTAATGGTTCATGTTAAGTAAGGTGGAAAATAAAGGGTTTGAAAAAGCGAAATTGAAATCACACCACTTATTCTTCTTTCTCAAGAAATCTTTCTCCGACAAATTGACTAAGTAGACCATCGGTTTCGCGGTTAGGAGTAGATGTTTATTCAAAATTTCAATCTGTAAATAGATAAAATATGGTGAAATTTTTGTATTAAAATAGCTTCTAAACATGTTGTTGTTGTTGTTGTTTGTAGATGTAATTTTAATTTTAGGCCAAGTGGATGAGATGAAATATCGTGGTTTTTTTTCGCTCGATGAACGCGATGTCTTGAATGGTTCGTGTTTTTTACGGTTTTGTTTCAAGTTGTGAAAAATGTAAGTTTCAAAGTTAGTTTTTTGAGATGTACAGTTTTAACTAAAATTTTGTGTAATTTTTCAATTTTCAAATTTTCAAAATTTTTTTTATTCAGTTTTCCGAAATTTAACACTCTCAAAACTCGAATTTTGCAAAATTTCAAACTCACTTGTCCAAAATTTCCAAAATTTCCAAAATTTCAAGCTCAATTTTCCCAAATTCCATGCTCATTCTTCCAAAAATTCCAAAATCACGAACTAAACTTTCCAATATTTCCAAAATTCCAAAATTACGAATTAAATTTTCCAAAATTTCATGCTCATTTTTCCAAAATTTCCAAAATTACGAATTACATTTTCCAAAATTCCATGCTCATTGTTCCAAAAATTCCAAAATTACGAATTACATTTTCCAAAATTACGAATTAAATTTTCCAAAATTTCAAGCACAATTTCAAGCACAATTTTCCACTTTTCATTTGCAAAAATTCTCCAACTTTCCACCATACCACCAACCCAAAACCTTCCCACTTTTCAACCTCACAAACCCCAAAAATCTCAACAATTCCAAACACCACCAAAAACTTCCATTCTACCAACATCATCACTTAACCTCAAAAACTGCAAAAAAAAAAAATCACCACGTGCAACAACATTCGCAAAATAAAGACAGCAGCTTTTATTTTATTCCAGAAGGGGGTTGAGTTTAATAACCCACAGCGCCCCCTCTTTCCACCCTCGAGCTAATGGCATCTAATGACAGGGCAGAGGACAACAGTGGCGCCCTCTGACGCAGATCACAACAAATTGGAAGGAGACAGACTTAATTATGGCTTCCAAGTTCAAAGTCATCTTCGCTACGCGCTACACCTGCGCGATACAATGCGCATTTGGAGTACCACGATTGTATAGTTGCAATTGCAACAATGGTGTAAATATAGAGTTAGGGGTGAGGGAATGATAATACTTACGTCATTGGCGTTCCATTCTCCGTAACGAACTTGTTTGCGTTCTTCGTTAAGGTTGTGTAGGATTTTGACTAGAAGGTCCTGCGGAAGAGATTACAAATGTTATAATATATCCTGTGGAAAAAGATAAACGTTAAAAATGGAAATTTTTACGGAAATTTCCAAATTTGTTGTAGTACACAAAAAATTTTCATTTCTCCAACATTCCAAGTATTGTCATCTTTCCGGTAATTAAAATTTTCCTTTTTTTTTTCCAGATTTTTCCAAATTTTTTGTGGAATTTTCCAAATTTTTCGAGGATTTTTAAAAACAATTTTCATCTTTTTAAATCTCAACTTTTACTTTTTCCGGATTTTCCAAATGATTTCGGATTTTCCAAATTTTTTGTGGAATTTTTCAACTGTTTTCGGATTTTCCACATTTTTTTGTAAAATTTTCCACATTTTTCGAGCTTTTTTAAAAAGAATTTCACTTTCTCAAATCTCAACTTTTACTTTTTTCTGATTTTCCAAATGTATTCGGATTTTCCAAATTTTTACGCAATTCCCAAAAAGTCAAAAATCTTAAATTTTCAAATTTTCTAAACATTTTAAAATCTATAACTCAACCTTAAAACATTTTCTTAAACTGTAAAAAATTTGGTAACTTCAATCTTTCCAAAATCTCCACACGAATTAATCTACAAAATTCACAACACCGACGAGACAAAAATATTCCACACATACTGTACAGTACCACAACAATGCTACAACAAAACAAAAATTGCAAATACAAAAAGACAAAACTTGCTTACATATTCAGGTTTCATTTTCTTATCCCCTCCTCTCAACACCGTTCTCTCCAATTTTTCGATCGTATTGTTCAAATATTCAATATCCTTAAGGATGAGCTCTTCAACAATGATATCAAAGTCACGAACAGGGTTCACTTCGCCTTCCACATGAGTCACATCATCGTCATCAAACGCCCCTAAAAAACAAACGAGTCAAATTGTTATTTGTCGTACTGTATTTCAATACCCAACAATGACACAAGTCATTTTTATCACTTTTATCAATAATGCATAAACAAACAAAATTCCAACAATCATTACTGTCAACTAATTCATCAAACAAACATCTTAATAATAATGGTTTCTGGTATTGTTTTGTCAACAATATATATTTGCGTTGTAAGCTGCTCTTCAACAATCGATACAACAATATTTGTCAACGAAGCTTCTCTTCAACAATCAATCATGTTTTTTGTCGGTGAATAGATGTCAACTATGAATAAAGCAGTGTAAGCTACTCTTCAACAATCGATATCGTCGTTTGTTGTAACAATCGAGTTCTAAACAAAGTTGTGAATGTACAATTAAAGTTGGTAATTCGGCGTAATTAAAGTTAATTTCGCGTCCATTGTGGTCAGTGGATGTAAATTTATGGAAATAACAATGTATCGATTGTTGTAAAGATGAATTTTTTAACAACGCAAAAATAAACAATTTTACAACAATGAACTGGAGTGAGTTTTTTCTCCCAACAATGTTGTCAAAAAAGCTTGTTTCAACAATGCGTGAACAAAATTTTTTCCCAACAATGTTGCCAACTTGTAGTTGCCTCCTATCTGGAAGAGAATTGTATAGTGGTATTTGTTATGATTTTGTTTTGTGTGTTTCTTTACTACTTGTCAGTCACCGGATGACCTAGCTGTTTGGGTGACGTAAATTAAATCAATCAAATCAAATCAAATGTTGCCAAAGAAGCTTGTTTCAACAATGCGTGAACAAAATTTTTTCCCAACAATAGGGAAGAAAATATTGTTACACCAATGTGTAGAAGTACGTAAGCAAAAACTTTTGTTGCAAAAAATTATCTACAATTACAAAAATCAATTACTAAAAATCCCAACAACAAAAATGACTAACAATGATATACACAAACAATGAACAATAAATAACGTCGATTATTAGCGTGCGCTTTGTTGATACGAGATATCAAGAGCAGCCACACGGGTTTAAAGGGTAAAGGTTGAAAATGACCACTGTCCACTCTCGGACCGTAATCAATATTGTAATTTAAAATTATCCTCCATTTTGGTTTCCAATTCTTCAACAATGCATTTGCGAACTCTGGTGAGAAATTTATGAAAACTTGAAAGATAAGTAATAATAGTAATGACAAAAGATGCAATTGTTATTGTTAGACATTTGTTACAAGTTCAACAATAACAGATAGGCAAAATATAAGATTATTATAGTTATAATAGCGCTGTGTCAAGTATTGCAACAATACACCCACATGCGTGTGGACTATGTTACGAAACACTGTATTTTTAGTATAATAATAGTTGAGTTCAAATTGGATGAAATTTTTGTTTCCCAGAATAGCGGCAGGAGTGTTGTCTGGTTGGTTTCATTAGTATCCTATAATTTTTGGGTATGGAGTTTTGTTCCATATTTTTCAATAGGTTTTGTGTGTTTTGTTTTTGGTATATTTGTTAGTTATTTGGAGAATTTTATTGAGTTTGGTAAATTTAATAAATACTGTTTAGATTTTGTTGTTATGTTGTTGACTTGCAACGTTGTTAGAATGTTCGGTAGTTGAGAAATGTTGAGATATTTTGTGATTAATTTTATGTCATAGTTATTTTCGTTTTAATGGCGTTTATTTTTCATTAAAATTTTCAAATATTTTCACAAAATTTTGCAAAATGTCATTAAAAATTCCCAAAATTTCCAAAAATTATACGAAAATTTCAAGAAATTTCACCAAATTTCCAAAAATTTCCAAAAATCTCCAAAAATTGTAAGAAAATTTCACCAAATTTCCAAAAATTTCAATAAAATCACAAAACTATAAATTTTTTGAATCACTTCTCAAAATTTTTACAAACTTCTAACCTCAGTACACATATCACATATTCAATAACTAAAAACTTTACGTTAATTTTCAAAAATTTCCCGCACAAAATTCCACTAATTTCCAATTCTAAATTTTTTGACACACATTATCTAATAAATTCCAACCACTATTTACCACCTCTCACCCACTTTCCACAATTTTCTTGTAAATTTCATCAAATTATCAAACACATTCTAACCACCTTAATCATTTCAAAAACCTGCAAACACCTCTCACTCACTTCCCCAACCTCCCTTAAAAAAAAACACACCTCAAAAAAACAAAAAATAATTCCCAATTCCACCCACACACCACGCACAAAACAATTAACTTAACCCTAACACCTAACCACACCTACCACCTCTCACCTTTCACCCCCTTATCTAATCAAATTACCTCAAAACACCAAACACAAAACAAATTCAATTTTCTCAACCCCGTTTTCCTTTTCTCAAATCCATTTTTCTTTTTCAACACCGAGTGGCCACCTGGTGTGAGAAGGCGGCAACCGTGACAAACGTGAACAGCGCCAAACATGCCTCCCACTAAGTTTGTGATTGACAGTTAAAACGCCTCCCGGTGACTACTTTGGGTGGAAACGCGCGAGAAACGAGTTTGATAACATCTTACCTGTTGTAGATTTTAAATTTTACAAGTTCTTCAGGTGTAAATTGGTTTTTTCCATTTTGGAAAAAATTGGAAAATTGGAAATTTTGTAACTTTATTTGTGCGTAAAGAAATTTTATAGACTTTATAAATATGTAAATTTATTCATAAAATTTGACTTGACTTACCTGAAAATTTTTTTCTCATATTTCAAAAAATTATTTTTGTTGTTTGCAAATTTTTGTGAAAATTTGTGTGTAAATTTTAAATCTTACGTGAAGATATTTTTTGGTGTACGTGGCAAAATCATCAATTGGGCGGTTCCGTGAGTTTATCACGGTTTAAAAACCAGCTGGCGTTGAATTTTTAAATTTTTCCACGTGCGTTGCGTTTTATTTTAAATATTAAATCTTTTTTCCAATTTTTATTAAAATTTTTAACTATAATTTTCGCCTCTAAAATTATCTCAATTTTTGTGATTATTCAAAATGTTAACTTAAATTTTCATACTTTGGTTTTCGACTTTTTTAAAGTAATTCGTAACGTTGAAGCTTTTAAGCGTCACGCTACGCTAGAAATTTATTCACATTTTAACCCAAGTGACCTAACCAACCCTTTTACAATCGGAAATTTTAAACTCTTCGTTACAAACACACCAATAATTATCTTACCGTAAGACGCGCTTCGCAGTTGAAAAAATTTTTCTTACGTTA
This sequence comes from Stigmatogaster subterranea, assembly GCA_034696085.1. Classification (NCBI taxonomy): domain Eukaryota; kingdom Metazoa; phylum Arthropoda; class Chilopoda; order Geophilomorpha; family Himantariidae; genus Stigmatogaster; species Stigmatogaster subterranea. The sequence goes on from JAQIWS010000006.1 coordinate 106,533, forward strand.
AAATTATCCGATTTCTAAATTCTAACGTAAGAAAAATTTAAACAAGGAGAAAATAAAGATTTATATGTTAATACAGTAATTCAATTTATAAAAAAAAACTTAATTTACATTAAAAAAAAATTTCTTAAGATTTAACGTAAATTATGTAATTTTTAACGTTGCGGAATTATTTTACGCTAAAAATTTTAGCGTAAAAAAAAAATAATTTTTTTAAATTAAAAATTAAACCAAAATTACTACAACGTAAAATTCCCATTGTTTTACCGTAAATTCTATATTTTCTAACGTTGCGGAGTTTTACGGTAAAAAAAAAAAAAAAAAATTCCTTTACGAAAATTTTAATTTTTTTCTGGCGTGAAAAATTTCTCCGTAGAAATTTAAGGAAACCTCACATAAAATAAAATTCCCAACTTTTTAAAGTAAAGGAATTATTTAACGTAACGCGTAAGCGTTGCGTTACCAAAAAAAATTTTTTTTGTTCTTTAAAACAAAGCTGTATATACATTTTTTGTTATTTCTAAAATTATACGTTTGTTAAAAACTGTAACGTAAACGGTACTTAACTGCAAACGTGAAATATAGAGTCGCAAGCGCTGATGTTCGATAAGAACGCGTTTCCGAGTCCGTGTCCTTCGCTGGCGCCTTTGACTAAACCCGCAATGTCAACCACGTTTAAAAAGGCAGGAACTTTGCTACAAAAATTAAAAATTGTAATTAATAAACAAATTAAGAGCGAAAACCACGAATTTTTTTTACAAGTCAAATTAAAATATAATTTGTCAGTACAGTATAATAAATGTGTGCGTGAAATTTTTGTCCGCTCTCGTTTCGCGTAACTAAAATTTCTCTAAATTTCAAGTTTTATTTAAAAAAACCTTTTTAGTGTAAAACTATGTCAAAAAAATTAATTACTTTACGTAGTTCACAACAAAATTTTACCGAAAATTTAGAAAAAATTTTCGTTGTGAATTTGTGATTTGACGCAAACGTTGAATTCAATGTCAAGAAAATGCCGAAATTTTCTCTCAATATTGCAAATTTTATTTATACCAATTAAAATAACGAATTGTGCGTTTTTACTAATTGGTTTACACAAATCTAAACCGTTTAATAGATATTTATTTCATTTTTTCAAACCAAAAATAAAACTAGAACCGAATTTAAATCTTGCTCGCATCTCACGCATCTCACGAAAATTTTGCTCGAAGTTAACGAAGAAAGAACGTTAAGAAACCAAAAATCCCTCTACAAAACTCCAAAAATGCGAACTATTTTTATACTTTTAATACAAAACCCAGAAACCTTCAAAATATTTTGTTAAGTAACCCAATCGCTTTAAAATCATTACTGCATTAGACCCTCAACAAATCTGCTATAAATTATTAAAAAATTCAAAAACAACTACGTTCAATTCAATTTTCATTTCAAAAAGTGATTTTAACTATAATACTATCTCTTACTCCGTAAAAAACAACAACAAAGTAATCCCACTTTCATCTCTGCGTGATCCCCGAGATAAACTCCAGCTTGCGTAGGCACAACGAATAAATGAATTTACTAACTACGATACAACTTTATTATCTTTAATCTGTTTATTAAACTCCTGCTTTCATTATATTTGCTAATCTCCAGCTTATCTCCTTCTTAACACGCTTTTTCTTACCTTTAGCAAAAATAACAAATTTTGTTTTTGAATTGAACGCAACAACAACAAAAATCTGAAATTTGAAATCAAAACAATTACAAAATTTCTCACCTCAACGGTTTAAAATACTCGCACAGGTACTCAAATCGAGGATCCGGAACAGGTACCCTACCTATATAAACAAACCAAAAAAAAAAAAAATCAATCATCAAACAAAAACAACTTAATCAATAAACCAATCAAAAATAATTTTTATTCCACTTAATTTCATTCGGATCGATGGTACAAAACGGAAAATTCTCAGCTGCAGCTTGACTTTTCGTCAAAACATTAAAAAAAGTTGATTTTCTGCAACAACACCAAAAAAATTTATTTAAAAAAAAAAAAAAACACTTCAAACTTTTTTCCACTTTTAAAATTTATTGTTTCAAAAATCAAACTCACCCGACATTGGGTAACCCAACAATGCCAACTTTCAAATTCGTTCCGATTCGACCAATAAGCGGCTTGCTTTCGGATTGGGCTTCTTTCTTCGGAGGCATGTCTAATTGATAATTTAGATAATACCATTATTAAAAAAAAAAGTGATAATAACAAAATGGAGGCTAAATGATGTAATTTGCATGCGCAATTTTCGTGCTAAGTACAAAGAGAAGTATTGTTGATGTTACAATTTGGAATGACAATTGCTCCCAGAACGCAGGGTGGGACGCGGGATTGTTTTGGGTGAAATATAAACTTTGCACTTTTGATAACAATGTCGTCAACAATAAAAATGGTGGGTTTTTTTTTGGAGAAAGGGGTTTAATTTAATTTTGGAAATTGAGGGTGGAGAAGAGGGAAAAATTTTTTGGGTGTAGACGAGATAAATTTTTGGTTTTTTTGACGCGTTCCAAGGAAATGTGTTTTTAAAATGTGTTTTTGATTTTTTTTAGAAATGTAAATTTGTTTTTTTTTCTTACTGTCGTGAATTTTCTAACTCGTGAGTCAAATAAATTTTTATGTTTTGAACGAAAATTTCCACGAAATAAACAAGTTTCAATCTAAGTATAATTTCCTTGATTTTCATCTTTGTCGAAATATATTTTCACGAGGAAAAAACTTACCAACAAATTCTGTTTTTCCCGTCACATAAATTTATTAAAGTTGAAATGTATGAATTTCCAGATTTTATACTAAGTTTTCCTGTTTTTTGTTAAATTTTCCACGTTTTCTGATTTATTTTCCACTTCTCAACTAAATTTTCTATTTTTGTTACGGAGTTTTTCCATTTTTTCCAACAAATTTTCCACTTTTTCTATATATTTTTTCATTTCTTTCCACTTTTTCTATAGATTTTTTCACTTCTTTCCACTTTTTCTATAGATTTTTTCACTTCTTTCCACTAAATTTTTCCATTTTCTCCTCTCAATAATAAATTTTCCACTTTTTCTAATAGATTTATCATTTTTTCCATTTTTTGTAATAAATTTTCCATTTTTGTCAATGAATTTTTCCATTTTTTCCACTAAATTTTCCATTTTTTTTATGCAGTTTTCACTTCTTTCCAAAAAATTTTCCATTTTCTCCTTTCGATAATAAATTTTCCTTATTTTCAAGTAGATTATTCCACAAAATTTTCCACTTCTCAACTAAATTTTCCATTTTAGTCACTGAGTTTTTCCATTTTTGTGACTGAATTTTTCCATTTCTTTCCACTAAATTTTTCCATTTTCTCCTTTCGATAATAAATTTTCCACCTTTTCTAACAGATTTGTCATTTTTTTTCACTAATTTTTCCACTTATTCCACCTTTTGTAATAACTTCTCTACTTCACAACAAAAATCTTCAATTTTTCCGCTAAATTTTCCATTATTAGCAATACATTTTCCACGAACCACACAATTTCCCAACTTTACAACCAACTTCAACCCCAAACCTCCACATCTCCCAACCCACCAAAACCAACCTCAAAAATCTCAGAAACCAAAAAATCATCACCAACGCTTAAAAACCCATTAAACCCCACCAAACCACCAATCCCCACCTCCCAAAAAAACCCAAACAACCCAATAAAAATTCCACCAAAAAAAAATTCTCAAAATCCCAAAATCTCCCACAATTCCCCACAATCCATATCCAACCCTAACATTACCCAAACATCCAAAAATAATAACCTCATAATAAAAACCCTAAAAATTCCTCAAAACTCATAACCCAACATTTTCTGTCCCCCTTTCCCCTAAAAAAAAAATTTCATCACCCCACCCAAAAAAAAATTTTTTTTTTTAAATTTTTATTTTCACAAAATATTTTTATGGCTTATTACTCACCATCTTAAAGAGGGTTATGTTTATTAGAAATTCTTCAGCCATTTTGTTCTCACGGTGGACTCTATAGTTTGCAGCGGTAATAATAATAGATAAAGATTCAAGACACACAAAAATATTAAGCCTAAAGGCTGCAGTCGCGTCCCTGGCTCTTAATGGCTTGGCGTTCTGTGCTTATATGAGTTTAAAGATTATCATTTCAAGGAGATTTTTTATTTTTTGCGTTATTGTTTTTGTGGAGTTAATTAGTAGTTAGAGAGAAAGTGGAAGAGGGAGGTGGAAAAGAAAAACAAAATGTCGGTGAGTTTGATGTTTGGTTTTTTCGGGTTGTGGTTGCAGTGTTGAGTTTGGTTCGAATTTTGAGGTTGTGTTGTTGTTGTGGTTTGGTATCGTAGATTGTAGTTTGATTGTTGGATTTTTAGGTTCGATTGTTGAGTTTTTCAGTTTGATTGTTGGATTTTTAGGTTCGATTGTTGAGTTTTTCAGTTTGATTGTTGGATTTTTATGTTCGATTGTTGAGTTTTTAGGTTCGATTGTTGGATTTTCAATGAGAAATGTGAATTTGTTTGCCATATTTAGTCGGTTTTTGCGCGTTTTGAGTTTTTTTGTAGGTTAAGATGATAAAGTTTCCGTGTTTTTTCCAGGAATATTGTACAAAATCTTTCTGCGTTTAACCCGGATTAATGTTTTATTAACGGAAAACACAACGATTTAGCGTTGTTTTAAATCAATTTTTCAATTTTAAAACATTTTTACCGCTTCAAAAGCAAGAAAATTGAGAATTTCGTCAAAATTTGTTCAAAAATCGACAATAAATTCAAAAATTTCACTCACCTTATTTCTACATTAACCAATAATAAATCAACCAAAACCCACCAAAAAATTGCCATCCACAAAATTTCCTCAAAAACCACTCAAATCCACCAAAAAAAATCCCTCAAATCCAACCATCATCTCCCAAATCCATCTTAATCCCACAACCTTAAATCCACAACCCATCATCCACTCAATCAAACAATCAACTACTCAACAATTCACTTCTAACCAACTCAAAATCAAAATTCCAACTTAAACCAAAACTAAACCTAATCGAACGCTCCAAAAATTCATCACTATTTTCCACTAAACACCTAAAATAATCCTTAAAACCTTACACTACAACACTATTCCACCAAAACACCGCAAAAATTAATCTCCCAAAACCAAATCCTCATCAAAATAATCAACCTTACCTGAAAACTATCCAACATCATCACCTGTTCATCCATATCGCGTACGGAATGTGACTGTGTATACTTCGGATATAAAATGTGAGTGACGTGACGGTAGACTAGAGATTGTGGTCAAGATTGTATTTATACACAGGTGGGAACGAAATAAAAGAAAAGAAATGAAAACTCAGGTGTGTGCAAAATACTGTCATTTAGGCTTAGTCGACGGAAGGTAAACCCCGGAGACGCAACACCTCAATTCACACGTTAATCATACCTGGTCGCAAACTCTCCGTTTACAGGTACATCTTTTGATAAACTTCAAAAAAAAATTAATTTTAAATATTACAACAATGTTTAAAATCTGATTGTTGAAATTTAACAATGTTACGGCGTTTTATTTTTACCATAAACCCCCCAAAAAAAAAAAATTTTTTTTTTTACAACAATGCGATTTTTATTGTTGATTTTTGAAGTTTAAATTGTTGAAACAAGTTCATTGTTGATTTTTACTTTCATTGTTAAAAATTCGTTGAATTGACCTACGAGCTGTTAACGAGATTAAATTTAGGTTTAAAAGAAATAAAAACAAATAACAACATAATTTCACTGTTTAAATATTTTTACAACAATAAACAAAATAAATATATTTTTATTTGAACAATACGCAAACACACTAAATTTTATTAACCAATTTCTAAATTACTTGTTTAAACAATTCACTTTTTCATTTGTTAAAAACTGCGCAAACACAACAATCAAACAACATTGTTTCACTTTTATAATTTAATAAATTTTCCAAACTTTTTATCTAAAAATTTTTCTCAACTTTTTTTCTCAGAAATTTCAAAGACGTTAAAAAAAAATTTTTATTTTTCAGTCTCGCGTTCCTCAGCGCTTTTAACACTAGAGGGCGTGGTTTGTCAGCAAAGAGGCCCAATCACCGTTAACCGCGATAAGGGGTCCGCCAATAAGCTAAACGTAAATTGCACGTCGAGTTGGCGCAGGTGAAAAACCAGGTGAGCCAATTACACCAATCGGAGAAAGAGTGGAGAAAACTTGGATAAAAATATCCACTTACAACAATTTCGCGTTGTTATCATTGTTATTGCTGTTTGTGTTGTTTATTATTAAGCTTAAAGCTTAAACAAAAAATTTTTTTATTTTTATTTTTATTGGATTAAATTTTAATAATGCTGAATAAAGCTAGATATTTTAATAATTAAATCCCTCTGAACGATTACTCGAAAAAAATGGAATTTAAAGAGCATTGTTGAAATTTTTATGATTATTGAAAAAAAAAATTTATTTGTAGTTGGTGTTATATCAATATATACATCAATATCAAATTTTTTTAATTTAATCCACTGGAAAAATCTCGTAACAATCGCGCGAGAAAAAGATGACATTGTATTGTTAAATTTTTTTTGGGTAAAAACTAAGGTTTTATCATTATTTAAATGAAATTAACAATGCTTGCAACAATTGAAACTTCAACAATGAAAAAAAAATTTTTAACAAAATTTTAATCCACCCAACAATGCGTCAAAAAAAAATCACTCCCATTGTTGACTTAATTTTTTTCATATTTTTACTTCTAGCAACAACAATGCAAAAAACAAACATTTTCAACAATTAAATCTCAACAATCACTTTAAACCATTGTTACAACTTTTCCAACAATGCCTCACAATGCAAAATTCTGCAATTTAACTAACACACCCAAAACACCATTGTTAATTAAATCCTCCAAAAATTTTCACAACAATTTTCCACGTAACAATGCAGAAAAACTCAAGTTGTTGCACTTTTGCCGGCTCCAGGTAGTCGAGACCAGCCTAATTTGTATTCATAATCAATACCACAGTTGACGGGCAATCTCGCAGGAAGGGAGCGGTGGATTAGATTTTTTCTATACATTTTTTTTAAACAAATCTCGCATCCAATCGCATAAAAGACACCCTTAAAAAAAACTCGTAAACAATCCCCTATTCTTTTTTCCCCCTCCCACATCTCGCAACAATTGTATCAAAAACGCGTTTTATTTTGTGGGTGGGAAACGCGAGTTCTCCATCTTTACTTTTTCCGATAATAAGAATACAACAATCGGAATAATAATCCTAATAATACCGATACGCAACAAAGGAAAAGAAGTGGCAACAATGCGAGGGTTCAGCCTCAGCGAGAGTTGTGGGAAAATGTTTCGATCGCTTGTCAGGAATTCGCGTTTTTTGTGTTTATTGTTTGTCTCTGCGGTTATCGGAGAAAGTTCTTAGATATCAATTTAAGGTGAATTATTTACGCGTTGCTTTTTATTCAATAGCAGTGTTAAATCTACTTAAAACTTTAATATCTCGTTTTTCGAGTCCCCTTTTAACCCCAAAATGGTTTTTTTAGGTTTAAAAAACATTTAGGTGCAAAAAGCACATTAGGTGCTTAATTGTTGTAATAGTAACTGAAAATGCAACAATAGTGGGGTTAATGCAACAATGAAAATTTTAGCCCTAAACAATTGTTGCAACAATGAGAAGAAAAAATCAACAATTGAAATTTTAAAGCAAAACAATTGTGGCAACAGTAACAATCCCGCATGTGTTACAGTCTACAGTTCAGGTCGGACACCCCTAATCCGGAATCCTCGGGACCAGACATGTCCCGTATTTCGGAATTTTCCAGATTTTAGAATCCATTGTTTATTCAGCAGTTAAAAAATTCGATTAATAAAATTACCAGATAAAATAGCATTAAACACACTCTAATACACTTTATTTATTTATTTATTTATGTATTTTTTAACATTAAACGTCAATTAGTTAAATTTGAAGGATTAAGATATAGCGTTCTATACTGTCACTATAGACGATATCTTGAACTAATGCAGTATTAACCACTGCAGTTCATTTTTAGTGAAATTATAGTCCAGATAACAATAGTAACCAAATATTTATATCTGAGTTGCTGAAGCATGTGTAATTTTGTTAAATATTGAAGAAAAAAAATTGATTTAGGTAAGCAAAAAACGTCCGGATTTCAGAAGTTTCCAGATTTCGAGAGTCCGGATTAAGGATGTTCGACCTGTACTAACAAAGAGTTAAAAATGCGTAGTCAAGAGTAAAAACAAATAATTTACCACTCCGTACAAAAGAGGGGACCAGGGAGAAGATACATCGTTGCAGTAAGCAATAAACTTAATTACAGTGGGGTGATCCCGGTTGATTACGACCGGAGTTGCATCGGATAATTGAAACATATCGAAAACTTCATCGTTGCACAAAAATTACGAGTACGCAGCAGCCTCAAACTCCCACTTTCCTTCTGTCCTTCTTCCCCAACCAACACTTATTGTTGTTGCCTGTTTCGGACTCAAATTTATTTTTAATGATTCATTCTTTCCACAAAAATGCTTAGCGAGATATTTTGTTTAAACGTAGTAATAAAGCTCAAAATTTTGACAAGCGATCGCGAGAGAAAGTTATAATAAACAATTTTGCCAACGAAGATTAAACGATGTTAGCTTTGAGAATGTATAACCCTAGGATTACAGTTCAATACCGGCGAAAGAAATAAAACCACCCATTCACACTCCCATTTAATTGTGTAGACACACACCGTCTCCAAACACAATTACACGAGTAAACAGTAAAATATCTTTAGCTAACAGAAATTTTGAAACAAAAGCACTTTAACATTTTGTAACTGACTGAATTTTGTCTTAACCCAGGACAACGAACTCATTGAAATTGAACTATGGGTTTGATGGGTACCAACAAGCTTAATGTGTTATGGACATTGGGTTTATGGGCATCTACAGGCGAGAAATAGTACTGGCAAAGAAGACTAGACCAATAAATCCCTTAAAATTATGGCGTTGTAGTGTTTAAAACGTAACAAACCCATATTTCCACATGAATCACGGCACTAACTCCGAGGAATACCCATTGCAATTGTTGAAAACCCATTTAACCAATTATCTCCCATTGAAAAATCAAGGGGTTTCTTTGGGGTTTTTTGGTCCTGGGAAGTTTACGACGATAACATGTATAAGGTAGTTCAGAACTACTGTATGTATCTAAATAATTCCATTCGCTAAAGGCAATACCACTAGTGGATAACAAGGGTAGTAAAAATTTTATTATCCACAACAGTGGATTAGTAGATTAAGGAACTAGAAGACTAGAATTACTTTAATTTGCGATGAAAATTTCCAAAACCTCGTTTCTTCGGTAAACAAGGCACTAGTATAGTTCTCGTTACTAACTTAAAACTATGTATTATCATTCTGTGTGTAGACAAGTATTTAGTTAATGTAATCTTAATAAATCTCCAAATTTAACCAAAAATCATTAAAATTAGAATAATGCTGCAATAAATTTATATACTGTCGTTTAATAGCGATACAGGAATTACACCAAACCCCAATTTACCCGAAAGTTAATCGCTGGTTCAAACCTAGAAAAAGGGTTAAGTGAGTAAGTAGTGGTTTTAGTAATATTGTTATTGTTATCCAAAATCAGGTTTACTTTCTTTTATTCTTTCCTTCTTCCCCATTTTTTTTTTTTGACAACAAAATTTTTTTTCTTGAAAGAATTTCAAGAATTTAATTTTAAAACTCACTTTTAAACCCCAATACAACGCCATAAAAATCCATTTTACTCAAAAAAAAAAAAAAAAAACAACCTCAATTTTACGCAATTTCTTCCATTTTTTTTTTTTTGCAACAATTTTCTTCCCCACTTTAATTTTTTTTAAATTTTATTTTAACCCACGTAACGCTAAACCTAACCATTTTAACTCCTCTTAATCCGCGATTTAAATTTCAACTTTAATAAAATTAATTAATTATACAATAATATTTTTAAAAAAAAATATTGTACTGTAGTAAAAAATAAAAAATTTTAGGTTAAAAAAAATTATAATAATCTATTTCGCAAACCCGCCGCATACATATTTAAGCCTAACGTGTAATTCTCCGCTGCGTCATCGCGATTTTTTATCACAAAAATTCGATTTAATTCACGTAAATTCCACGTCCAAAACATCAACATTCTGCCACACACAACAATGATCAACTATTCTTCAAAAAACTACCCGATAATCTCGCTTTTATCAAAGAAAACCTCGTTAAAACAACAATTTTTTTGCGTCCCATTCACTTAACGTTAACAAAAAATCTTTAAAACTGACAAAAAAAATTTTTTAAAATTTTTGTAAATAAAACTTCAACCACAATTTTTTTTTATTTAACATTAAATCAACTAAAAAAATTTTTTTTTTACCTTACGGTAAACTAAAAATCAAACCCTCGTTTTAACGTAACGTTACGAAAATACGTTATAAAAATTACACGGTATAAAAATATAAATTATTAATATTAAAATTAAGTATAACTTTTATGTTTTAAATTTTTAAATTTTTTCCATTCTTAAATTTAACGAAAAATTTTTTTTTCTTGTAGTGGAAAAAAGTGCGGATTTCCGTTGAAATTTTAGTAAACGCAGCGAACATCGGGTAGCTACAATACAAGTCACTCAAAAAATAATCAAACTGCTTTACTAGGGGTTCAATTAACTAACCATCAATCAAAAGCATGGCTACCATTCCTGGGGTGTTCTACTAATTTTAACCGCTGGTTACGAGACGCCGTTATGTTGTCCGTGAGGCGTATGTTGGAAATGTAGTGTTATGGAGGTGAAAATTGGGTAGAGAAATAAATTTGAGTTTGTGTTGACTGTGAATTGATGTTTTTTGGGATTTTTGTGTTGGAAATTTTACAAATTTTTTGGTGGGTTTGTGTCAAATTAGTGGATTTTTGTTTGAATTTTTTGTTGAATTTTTGTCAAGTTTGTAAATATTTAGTACAAAATTTTCACATTTGTCAAATAATTTTTGTTAATTAATGACAAATTGTGTTTATTTCACTAAATTTATAGGAATATATTTCCAAATTCACATAATTTAGTAAATTTTATAACTATAACAACAATTTTATGACCAATATCACTCAAATTATGAAAACTTACAGAATTCTATGAACTAAAACACCCTCAAACTTTTCCCCAACAACAACAACAACTTACTATTCAGTACAAATTAACACTCAGTTCCAAAATTTCAACTAAAATTTCCCTCTAAATTCTCTCTAAACCCCACAAACCAAACTCACAAAAATCTCAAAATTTCACAACTCCAACTACAAATTTGTAACACCAATTTTTCAACCCACAACACCAACAAAAACATCCTCAAACTCAAAACAACAACAACAACCACCGTTACTTCCCAACTTACAAACCCCACACTCTCCACGACCCAAAATTAAACCATTTTATCCCCCACAAAAATCATCACCCCAATAACAAAAAACCCACATTCTTTCCAACCAAAATTCCAACCTAAACCCACTTATAAACCACCACCAAACCTCGCACCAATTCCCAAACCATAACTACAACTACCACAAAACCAATTCCCCAAAAAAACAGAACTACCAAAATTCAAAACCAGATCATCTCAAAACCCCTAAAAAAATAAATAAACCTCTAAATACCTAATCCAAGCCTCTCGCAGACAGTAGTAGACCATCACAAATCCGTCACCAAACAAATCCGCCATTTAAGTCAAGAGAAATTGCCAGTCAAAACCGACCCAAGTTTTAAGCCTAACGATGAAATCGTCCGGTAGCCAGTGTGCGGCAGATGGGGAAAAAGTAATTTATATCTTCAAATAGCACCCTCGTTGTTAGCCTCAGTTACAGGATATGTGGGTAATGTTTTGATTGACAGTCAACGAGAAGGTAGTATATATATACGGGGTAGTGAGAAAGAATAGGAGAAAAGAGGAACGCGAGATTTGACCTCGCCGTGGAAATAATTACGTCTACCCCGACCCTCTTTATTTTTGGGGTATTGTCATGTCGATTTTGACGAATAACTAGGGTTGCAGTTGTTATTTTGTGTTTGTTATTTTTTTTTTATCAGGATTTTTGGTTGGTTAAAAATCCTGAAAATTCAGGGATTTGGTTTTTAGGAGATAATCCTAAATTTGGTTTTTAGTGATAATCAGTATTTTATATATTTAGAATTTGTGTTATATATTATAGTAGTTTGTAAAAATAATAATAATGCAGTTGAAAATCTCGTTCTCACGCGATAACTCTCGGTAGTTGTGTTAATTGTTCGTTAAATTCTCACAAGGTTGCGCAATTTTTTTAAGTGAAGAAATTGAAAATAATTAGTAAGATTAAAAAATGTGAAGTCTAAATTATTAACGCGGTGGTTTTTCTCGCGATGTCTCGTACCGAATGTAACGCGAGATGTTGATCAATTGCAGATCTCGCGCAGCGAGATTTGAGTTTAACTTTTTTATTTTTGATCTGAGAGTTCTGTAACTTGGTTTAATGAATTTTTAGGGTAAGATTTACTTAAAAAACTAGTTTGTTAAAATTCTGACCATCAGAAAATTTTTTGTCAGCAAAAATCAAAAATCGCGAAAAAAAAATCATGCGATAACCTGAGAAAATTATAATTAAATATTACTAAAAGAAAGTCATTATTATCTACACTAACCTAAAAATAAATATTTATAAAGATAATTGTGTAAAAATTATCAAAAAAAATTGTTTGTGAGAATTTTCGTAACGATTTTTGCAATCAATTTTTTATAATTTTTCCTTTATTTTTTTGTACCAAAAATTAAAATATTAACTAACTACTTTTTAATTTACTATCACAATCATTACCATTACATAATTATATTTTCTACAAAAAAAAATTGATTTTAAAAGCCAGAAAAATCACAAGATTTTTACCATTAGTTTTTCCTAAGCGTGACGTCAGATGCGATCACTACGTCATCATGACGATTTGAAACAGAGAGCATTATTAAGTGACGTCACGAGAATTGCAAACGTTCCAGAAAATCTCAAAATTTAAGCCTAAAATTAGGTTTAAAACACTAAAATCACACTTAAACCATGTTAAACAAGTTTATAAACTATAACTTATAAAATAATAAACTTTATAACTTTTTTAACCGAACAAAAAATCAAAAACTAAACCACAACAACTTTATTATTCATTTTTCCCAGCATCCAACGCGCGAAGGGTTAAAGTTCAACCGGAAACTTTTACACTAACGAATTGACACTAAACTGTTAATTTGTTTCAACGAAAATAAACAAAAATCCCATTCTAAAATCAACAAACAACCGCGCCACCTGGCGTCAAAATACAAACCTCGTTTTGTACTTTCAGCCATTTTTTATTTTAATTTTTCAAATATTAAAAATTTTGTCATTTTATAAATAAATAAACAAATTATCCAAAAAAAAGGGTTAATACAGGTGATTAAATTTAAAAACGAAGATAAATTTGTCGTTTAAACCTCGAATTAAGCCAAATTAATGACGTCAGCCATGTTTGTTTTTGATAATTTCACATCCTCAATAAATTTTAAAGATGTTTAAAAAAATGTTAATAAACGAAATTAAACGGTGGGAGAGGATTAGGAGATGATGATTAGTCGAATGTTAATTATTTTTAATAAATTAACCAGGAAATTTTTGGTGTGGGATTTTTTTTTTTAAGGTGGTGTTGTTAAGGTGAAGGGCGTGGTTTAATTAAATTTTTTGGATTTTAGGAGTAGAAGGGTTTGGGGGAATTGGGGGTAGTTGTGTGTATAATAGTGTTGGTTGAAGGGAGAGTTGGGAATGTTGTTGGGTGATGTTTTGAGTTTGGTTTGAAGGTGTTAAAGGGTTGAAGAATTGGGATTTGAAAAGTGAGAGATTTGTTATTACTTAAAAAAAAAATGTTGGTGAAAAATTTGAAAATTTGAAAATTTGGTGACAAATTTGAAAATTTGTAAAAATTTTGATGAAAAGTTTGGTAATTTATAATAAATTTTGACAAAAAATGTGAAACTTTGTTTCCAATTATGAAAATTTGAAAAAAGAAAGTGAAAATTGGGAGGCGGGGGGGAAGGATTTTTTTTTTTTTTATGCAATTTTCAAATTTTTTTAGTTGAATTATCCAGTTTTTCCTACAAAATTCCATATTTTTTCAAAAAATTTGCATATTTTTCATTTTTTCCCCCCTTCGAAATTTCCCTTAAAAAATTACCGGTAATTTTAAAAAGTCGAAAAAAAATTGTAGAAAACATTTGAAAAAATAAGAAAAACTTGGAAAAGTGAACAAAAATCTGAAAAATTTCATCACAAAAAATTTGACTAATTTTCAAATCACTTTCCACTTTTCCCACCAAAACTTCAAAAATTTATTTTCAAAATCTCCCATTTTTGGAAATCCCCATCTCTCCAACAAAAACACCACTTTACCCCAAAACATAAAAATTTTACAAAATTTCATTTTCATTACACCAAAAATTAATAAAAATTTGCATTAAAAAATTTCAAAAAAAAAAAAAATTCCGTTTTCACTTTCCACTCAAAATAAATAAATAATTCAAACTAATTTCCTTAATGAAATTTTTCAACTTTTTTGTACAGTAATTTTAATCGTTAGGCAACATTAAGATAACAGAATTCTGGAAAAAATTTTAGTCGAGAATCCAAAGTTGATTTACGAGGTAAAACTGAATTTCAAGTTAAGATAAAAATCAAATTGCACTATAAATAATAATTAATACAAAAAATTTGTAACCCAGTTGTCAGAAATATCAACAGCATTCCGATTTATTGCATGACCTTATTAGGAGTGGTTGAATTTTAAATAGTGATAATGTGTTCGAAAAATTAATTTTTAGGTGATTAAGATGTTGGTTGAGTTAAAGTTTTAGTCAAATTTAAAATAAATTTTCTGTGTTTTTGAGTTTGGTTGAAATTCTTAAAAATTTCAAAAATTAGAATAAAATTCAAAAAATTCAAATATTTGATCAAAATTAAAAACATCCAAATTTGTGAACAGAATTCCAAAAATTAAAAACAATCAAAACATTAAAAAATTCAAAAAATTCAAAACATTCAAAAATTTGGACAAAATTCAAAACATCCAAATTTGTGAACAGAATTCAGAAAATTCAAAAAATGCAAAAATTTGAATAAACTTCCAAAAATTCAAAATTCAAAACATTCAAAAATTTCAAAAATTCAAAACTCAAAAAATTCTTTGAATCCTTGGCTGT
Source organism: Stigmatogaster subterranea (assembly GCA_034696085.1). Classification (NCBI taxonomy): domain Eukaryota; kingdom Metazoa; phylum Arthropoda; class Chilopoda; order Geophilomorpha; family Himantariidae; genus Stigmatogaster; species Stigmatogaster subterranea. The sequence continues at coordinate 121,836 of JAQIWS010000006.1, forward strand.
TTCAAATTTTGAATAAGCGTTTTTTGAATTTCTCCAATTCAAACCAAATTTTTTTAACCAAATTTACCAAAAACTCCAAATTTCACCTTCAAAACAAAACAAAAACTCAAATTTTTTTTATATCATTTCCCAAAACATCCAAATTTTTCCACCAAAAAAATTCAAATCTCAAACCCCCAAACCATCACCATAAAAAAAAATTTCACTTTTCACACAAAAATTCCCCAAAACATACCAAAAATCAAATTCTCAAATTCACCATAATAAAAAATTCACATTCCAAAAACTTAATCCACTTTTCCACCACTAATCTGCACCATCCTCCACACCAAATCCCCTCAAAAATTTTCCAAACCTGCCAAAAATCCACCAAAACAACCACATCACTGTCACCCCTAATCAAACCCTTCTCCTTACCCCAACCAATTTTCTTACCACCCTCACAACCCCCAAAACCTCTCCACACTTCCAAAACACTCCCCTCACCTTGAAAACCCCTTTAAAAACCCCTACCTTCACCATCAACACCCTCGTTACAACAACAAGCACTAAAAATCCTCATCCCACCTTATTCTTAAAACCTCCAACCCTCAAATAAAATCCAAAACAACTCCTTACACCCTTAACTATCTCTAACAGTAAAAAAATCCGGTTAAAAACGGTTAAAAATGTAAAAATCCATTACCTTTTATCGAAAATCGCAACTTCCAACGTGCTCAATGGCGGCCGAGTGAGTGCGCGTGCGCAGTCGAGTGACGTCGGTACGGTGGCGCCGTGCGGTGAGAGTTGGTGTAAGTTGTGGTGCGATTTTGGTTGAAGGAAGGCGGAGTTTGTCATTTTGCTTTTGAGTGTTGAATGGGACGGCAGACAAATTCATCTCGTCTAATATTTTGGTGTTTAAACGTGACGAACACTGGATTTTAAGATTAGAAAAGTATTTTTGAAGGTTTTAAAGAATTTTCCAGCTGTTTTTGAGGTTTTTATGGAGTAAAAAAGTGGAAAAAGGAAAAAAATTCCGACGGTTTGTGAGTATTTTTTCAAATTTTTTATTTTTTATTGGTGTTTAGTAATTTTCTAAGGTAGAGAAATGTTTATTTAGTGGGGTTGTAGTTTGTAAAGTGGGTTTGAGGTGAGTTTTGTGTAATAAATTGCTCGTTTCCCGCAGGTGAAGTTCGGTTTTCACTTTGGCTCACTCGACTATGAATAACGTAAGTTTAAAATTATTTTTATTTATATTTATTTTAGGTTATTTTATAAGTAAATAGTGTTTAAAAAGTATTCAAAGTGTTTAAAGTGTTTATTTTGTGTTTTAACGGATTTTTTGAGGTTGTTTTGAGGTGTTAAAGGGAATTTTTGGTTGAATTTTCGTGTTTTTCGTGGTGAAATTTTGGTTTAAATTTGATTATTTATTGAAATTAGGAGATGTTAGTATTTATTACGATTAGTTTTAACTAGTTTTAGTTAAAATATTATGTGGTTTATTATTTTACCCTGTTTTTTCGTGAGTTTTAACGTTAAAACTCGACGTGTTTCGTGTTGAAAAAAAGGTTTATTTTGAATAAAAACTTAAAATAATCATAATATTTATAACAAATAATAATTAATTTAACTATTTTAAATTATATCTACGAAATTTAATTTTTTAACGCCATTTTTAATCCAAAATTTTCGTGATTTTTCGCGCTCAAACTTCATTCAAACCACTTTAAACATCAATAATTTACACACAATCATCAATCAACAATTTACACCATTTATTATTACCAAATATAACCACACTAACCAATTTAACCAAAAAATTTCAATTTCAACTCCAAAAAAACTCCAAAAATTTAAACATTTAATTTCCACACATCGCAATATTTCCCTGATTTTAAAACCACCAAAACTTAACCAAAACCACAAAAAAACAATTACTAATTAACCATCTCAACCACCGTTAACTAATTCTTTAACCCTACCACACTCATTTAATTTCACAACACAAAAAAACCCAAAATTACCGTTACAACATTCGTCATCAAAAACCACGTTTTTCGATCGAAAAATTTACTAATCCAAAACTAATTCTAGCTAACTAACCAAGATTTATTTATTCAATACATAAAAATCACCGTTAACAACCTGTTTAATGAATTAAACACGATAAAAACGATCAACCTTGCCTTTTCGCGATGACTTTTCAACACGGATTGACTTCATTTCGTTACAACGATCTCGGCTTAATCCACGAAATCTGTAAAATTTGGTAATCCACGAGTGATTAGTGAATAAAAATCAGGTTTAGAATGTGTAATGATGTTTGTTAAGTACGGGATTTGAGGGTTACTCCACGTAAAGGTGAGTTTTTATTCATTTTGGCGTTGTAACGAGGGTTACGTGAGTAATAGGCATCGACGCCATGTTATTTACTGATATTAATTAAAATGAAAAATAACACTAAACCTGTTGTCATTCGGAGGAAAACAAAAAGTGAAATGGTGATTGGTTAAGGGGAGGATTTTTGAAATATGGATTGAAAATTTTTTGGTTATTTTTTGGTGGATAAATTTGTGAGGTTTTTTAAAATTGGGAGGAAAAATTTGTGAAATTTTTTTTATGGTTTTTTTGGGGGGGGTTGGTTAGTTGTAGTTTAGGAATGGTTAAAAATCAATGGTTAAGTGAAATTTTTGTTGAGTTTTAGGGTTAATTTTTGGGAATTTTTGGTGATTTTTTTGTTGAAAAATTGATAAAATTTTTCGTTTTTTTGATGAAATTTTTCTTTTCTTTTCATTACTCTAACTAAAAATAGTTTAAATCAATAATTTTAATTAAAATTTACATTTTTTTTTACCTGAATTTCAAACAAAAATTTTTAAATTTTCTCAAATTTCGTAATTTTTCAGTGTCAATTTTTACTCATTTCTCGTTATTTTTACTAAAAATGGTTTAATCCATTAAACAGGGGGTTTGGGATGACCAGGGGGTGTTAGCTAAACCAAAAAAAATAGGGGTTAATAAACTGGGGGAAATTTTTAGGGGGTTGAGGTAAAAATTTATTTTCTGCAATTTTTCGAAAATTTCGGTCTAAAAAATTAAAATTATTTTGTTTTTGCGCAATATTTAATTTTTATGTTGATAAATTATAATTTCCTGTATAATTTAAGCAATGTCGATTTCGTAAATAATTTATGACGTAGTTTAATTCGTAATTTACTTTTGTGTAATTTTTCGGTTTCTTTTTCTCGGTGTCGATCAATTTTTTGGTGGTCGTTGAGGGAGTGAAGTTTAAATGAGTTTTTTGGTGGGAATTTTTGGAAATTAGAGAATTTTTCGGGTTTTGATTGAAATTTTGTAAATTTTCAGTTTTGGGGAATGTGAAAATTTTTGAAAATTAAAGTTTTCTTTGTTTTTTGAGTGAAATTTAGTGAAAATTTTAGGATTTAGAAGTTGGAAAATTTGAGAAATTTTGTTTTTTTTTCCAATTAGCCTTTGAAAATTCCAAAAAATATTCCCCAAACATTTACCAAAATTTCCACCAAAAAAATTCAAGAAATCTAAACAAAATTTACTAAACATAATCATCACCACTTTTCAATTTTCTACTCAAGAAAAAAAAATCATAAAACTCAGTTTAATCTTCCAAAAACACAAAATTAAACTCACTTTTCATGTACAAAACTTAATTTCCAACTTTGTCCGCAATTTCATGTTTTTTACTCTGAAAAAATCATCATCACCGTTTGTTTAGTTGCTGGTTTTTTGATCGAAAATGTAATTTCAAAACTATTACATGCCAACACATGCCAATATTGAACACACACCTGATTTTTCATAAACGTTTTCCACTAATTTTCTGTAATTCCGGGACTGTTTTTCAATTTGCAATTTTAGTTTCAATTTTTAGGTGTGAAAAGTTAAATTTAAAAATTTTTGGATTTTTGATTTTTGATTTTTGATTTTTTGGGGTTTGAGAACAATTTTTTGGGGTTTTTTTTGTGGTTTGGTTAATTTTTTGTGAGTGATGACCTTGAAATTTTTGTTGTGGTGATTTTTTGAAGTGGAAAGTTAGTGCGGGAAATTTTTAGCGGGGATTTTATTTTGTTGATAGTGTATTTTTGTTAAATTTTGTTTTTTAAATTTCATGTTGTTGGTAAAATTTTTCATTTTTTTGACATTTTAAGCATGTTTTGAATAAATTTTACAAAAAAAATTTGCTTTTTCACGTAATTTTCCAAAGTTTTCAAAATTTTTCACCGTTACTTGATCTAACTTTTCTGAAATTTTCGGTTTTTTTATGGAAATTTCCCGGAAATTTCAATTTATTTTTTCGTAATTTTTCAGTTTTCGTCAATTTTCACAAACTTTTATCATTCACCAAATTTTCACCAAATTTTCATCAAATTTTCCACATTTTTCCATTAAATTTTCCACATTTTTTCATCAAATTTTCCACATTTTTTCATCAAATTTTCCACAATTTTTCCCACTACTATACACTACCCACAAAAAAAATTTCCCGCAATTTTTCCAACAATTCCCCTCACTTCACTTTTCCAAATTAAAAACCCACACAACCCGAAAAAATTCTCAAAACTCACCCCAACTAACCCTAAAAAATCCAAAACACCACTAACTCATCACCCCAAAAAAATCCCAACTTGTTGTTCTTACCTCTACCTTCATATTTATTTATCTGTTTATCTCTCCACATGTGACTTAACACCTGAATGACTTGTTAGTAACACAAGCTACTGCACTTTTTACCCCAACTCAGCATGATGTCGTTTCAAATAAAATAACTCACTCAAAATTTTTTCCTTTTTTTTTTAATCCCTCTTGACAAGAATTTTTTTTTAATCCACTGTTGAAAAATTAAATTTAACGGATTTATTTTGTAATAAATTCTGTATTAAAAGAGTTAGGGTTAGAATTAATTGCTAGTAATTAAAAATGTCAAATTAGAGGATAATTTTTTAAGCTAGGGAGAAAAGGTTCGGGAAATTTTGTTTTGAGATCGCGTGACGTCATTGTTGAGTGAGTTTTGACGTCATCGGTGGTTTTTAAGATGGCGTAAGAGAAGTGGAGGGGAAAAAGTGACTGAAAAATGGTTGAAAAATGGCTGAAAATTTTCAAAAATGGCCGAAAATTTTCAAAATTTTTAATAAAACAATAATAATATCCACCTTACCATTTCAAAACATAAAATCACACGCAACTCAAAAATCAAATAAAATTTTCAAAAACAAACCTTTTTTTTTTCTGTGGAAAATTACCATTTCAAATTTTCAGAAATAACCCCTCAAAAAAAACCAACTTAAAAAAACAATATGGAAGCAATTACACCCAGCACATGTTTATTACCATCTGCAAATACGTAGAAATATACAAAACCCCAAGCTTTAAAAATTTAAAAACAATTTTGAATGTAATAAAAAATATAATCAAATATATTTGAAGTTGTACGCAGCGTGCGCCGTAACCTAAATTACGCGCAACTTGCAATTATTAAGTCATATTAGGTTTTTATGTTCTGAAAAGTACAAAAATGAAGTTGGGAAATAATGTATAAATAGTGATTATGGTTTGTGTAAAGTATAATTTTGAATTTTTGAAATTTTTTGAAATTTTTTGAAAAGGTTGAATAATTTATATTTTGTTTTTATTTGGTGGTGGTTGAAGTTTTGTATATGGGTTGGGTTTTGCGAGGATTAAGTTTTTCAGGGGGTTTTGGTGAGTTTTCGTCGACGTTCCTTTGGTTTTTCATTGATTTTCGACTGTTTTGACTCAAGTTTCCCGTGTTTCCCCAAGTTTCCATTGTTTTCTAGCAATTTTTTTTGGTATTCTGTTGTTTTTTACTGAAGTTTCCCCATATTTTCATTGTTGTTCAATACGTTTCCCCACGTTTTCAATATTTTTAACCAAGTTTTCCCATGTTTTTACAGTTTTTTTAGTAAAGTCCATTGAATTTCCAGTGGTTTTGCACTGTTTCAACTGGGGTTGTCCCTTGTTTCCAATGATTTTACTCAAATTTACCTTTTCCCCTCACGTTTCCACTGTTTTCTAACAATTTTTTTGATTTTCCGTTGTTTTCACTGAAATTTCCATTGTTTTCACTGAAGTTTCCATTATTTTCACTGAAGTTTCCATTGTTGTCACTGAAGTTTCCATTGTTGTCACTGAAGTTTTCATTGTTGTCACTGAAGTTTTCATTGTTGTCACTGAAGTTTCCATTGTTGTCACTGAAGTTTCCATTGTTTTCACTGAAGTTTCTATTGTTTTCACTGAAGTTTCCATTGTTTTCTATTGTTTTTTACAGAAGTTTTCCCACACTTTCATAGTTTTTCAAAAATGTTCCCCCATATTTTCACTATTTTTACCCAAGTTTCCCCATGTTTTTACTGTTTTCTAGTAGAGTTTGTTGAATTTCCACTGTTTTTACATACGTTTCCACTGTTTTAACTCAAATAAACCCAAATTTCCATTGGTTTTCCACAATCCTTCAGCAATTTCCATTTGGTTTTCCACTGTTTTTTTGCAATATCATTAATTTTCATTCTTTCCATTCAAATTAATCCGTTATTTACCCGTTTTCCACCCATTCTTCATTTGTCTTCCATTAATTTCCACTAATTTCCATTACATTTTCACTTACCTTTCATCAATTCCCAGGTTTTTTTCCATTACTGCAATAATTTTCACAGTACACCTCCTTTTCAAAAGTTTAAGGAATTGGGAAGAAAAAATGTTTCACGATCTTGTCATTGAAAATGTTGACTGAAAATA